>JANRGW010012341.1:0-44716 GCA_024733675.1 Psilopsiagon aymara | reverse complement strand
CTGTTCTTATCTCAACCTGTGGGAGTTGCATTCTTTCGATTCTCCATGTAGCAAACTGTGTGGCTGATTTACAGCCTAAACCACGACACATATACTGCTGTCCACTTGTGCACTTGGACATGTCCAAGAGTTGAGTGAGTATTCAGGATAAAATTGCTTTCTCTGTGAGGCAGTACAAAATTGAAGTGATTTTTCATATCAGCACATTTATATGCTCCCCTGATGATAATATGGTGGTTGGGGATTACCTAAAACCTGGTTCCTTAGTGCTGTCTTGTCTTTCTTTTCTAAAATAAGACTGAGTTTTACTTTTTAAAGTGGGGGTGAAAAAAGAGTCACCTCAGTAAAGCACAGCAGAACTGTGCTGACCTAGCACAGTAGCGTGGTTCATTAACAGAGGCTCAAAGTACTCCCAGTTTGATATCAGTTCTCAGTAATATATTGGAATCTGTGAAAGCAGATAAGATTTATTATTTAATAATATGACCTTATCCTTTCCACTGGCATATGAATGATGTTTGACAAAGCTTTATTCAGTGTCGACTTTTTTTCTCCACGCATAAAAAGCAGACTGAAGTTTTAACTGCATGGAGTAGCTTCTTGACATAAAGAATTGTTTTGAGGTGAGAGGGGAAGATGTTTCTGTGACCATGGGACTTCTCCTGATGAAATCTGCCTACGTTTTGAATTACAGCTAGTTATTAAGGAGTCACATTTAGACTAAAATTAATGTGATCATTTGTAGACCACAGTGTAGTGATTTCTCACTCTACAATTCATGAATATTTTTCATGTAATAAGAACAGCTGAGATTGGACTGGTCCTCTGGAGATCATTTTGTCCAGCCTCCCTACTCAAAGCATGGCTATCTGGAGCAGATTGCAGAGGATCATGGCCCATTGGGGTTTGAATATCTTGAGAGATGGAGGTCCCCCAACCTTGCTGGGCGAACCTCTTCTGGTGTTTGATCACCCTCACAGTAAGTGTTGTTACAATAGGTAACCAGGGAAGTTTTATGCAAAATTTACATTTTTTTGGAAGTGTTATGTTAGGATGTGATGACAATGTATTTTATTCAAATTTAGGAAAAAACAACTTTATAAATAACTTTACAGAGCTGTGTAACATCTCCACTGTGGTCATTTACTCCAATCTGCCTCCAGCTGAAACCTGTGAAAAGCCACCTGTTGGCTTAGTTGGATGTTTGGGTGAGATTGGAAGTCTCAAGCCTGTGGAGATAACTGAGTAACTGTAGTCTTTTGGGGGCCTGAATGAGGATCCCTGCTTCAGCAAGGTGTCATTTGATTTACCACAGGAAGGTTTTTCTTTTTCCTCTCCGCTGATGAAGCTGATTCATTTTGTTTGTCGAAATTGCATTGAAAGAAGAAATCTTAAACCAGTTCATGGTTTAGTGCAAGATGTCTCTGCCCATGGCATGGGGGTTGCAACTTGATGATCTTAAGGTCACTTCCAACCCTAACTACTCTGTGATTCTAAGTTCCATTTCAGATGAGCCACCCTGTCTGTGTCCTGCATTTTAAGTCTGTGTCAGTGCATACAGATACTGCTTAAGACAGAATGATAAGCCACAAGTTTTGTCATTGAATGAGTTAACTGATTTCTGTTGCAAAGAATGAGGGCTCCATTCTACCAAGAATCATTTCTGTTTATTAGAATGAGTCTTTGAGGTCATTCGCAGCATATCAAATCAACGATCTTAATTAGGATAAGTTCCAGGTCTTAAAGAAATTGATTGTGATAGTTTAGGAAATGGGAAAAGGTCTGAAATGTGTGCTGTTCTTAGCATTGTCAGTGCTGAGGTTTTTGATTGAATTAGAAGAGTCATTTTAATGGCACTTCTTTTGTGAGCAAACGAGACAATTTGTTAGAAGTTGGTTAAAGTCTTATATTTATTTTTTTAGAAAGTCTGAATCTGCTGAAGACCGCCAGAGAGGTGCACATGATTAAAATAACTCCTGCATCCCTTATCTGCATCAATTCAAGGCTTTCCAGTTACTGTGGAGCAATAAATCCACACATACTTGGATTTTTGTGTATGGATAGGTTTATAGTATATATAAACAGAAGGACATTTGATGTAGAGTTCTAGTGAGACTTGTGTGATACACAGGAATAACCTAATTTAGGTTTCTGCTTTACAGTTATTGTGTATAATGATGTCAGTTTCCTCCCATTTTATTTAACCTAATTTTGGTCCTCAGAGAAGGGGAGAGAAGGGCACAAGCTACCAAAACGCTAGGCAGTGCTGCCAGATTTTCCAGGGTAGTTTTTAGTCTTTCACTATAAGAAACTGAATCTTCTTTTGAGCAGAAGAGAAAATTAATTCAGTAATGTCAGCCTGAGCCCAAGTTGACATTTGTTGACATGGCAGGAACCACCACCTAGTTCGACACTTTTTGCTTGCCTGATTTGAGAGCAGTTTAGAGCTGAAATCACGGGTGTACTTTAGATCAAGATTTATATGTACAAGCAGGGCTCTACAAAGAGTTCACCCATTGCTGCTGGCACTCTGCCTAGGGCTGTGTAGGAGTTGCCCTTACAGATCAGAGTGGGAGTCCATCTAATTCAAAGTCTGCTCTCTGACAGCTGCTTCAGAAGAGCAAGGATAAAAGCCTGTGGTGCATGGTAAAGGGATATCCTGCCTGTTGCCTGCTCTTCATCCCTTATTAGCAGGGGCTAGCATCAATTCTCAACCAAGAAGACATTGCATCTCTTTTAGAATGCCTATGATGACAGGCATCTTGCATTCAAATTTGTTATTCGATGTATCCGTATACTGTTTATCTGTTATTTTCAGTTTCATTCTTAGTTCTGTGATTAATCCTGTATTAGATAAAAACAACCAAACAAGCACTGATTCGTTTGCATTTTCAACTATTTCTCAGTTTCAGTCACTGCCATTTTGATGTCTGAGAGGGACTGGAAATTCCTAGTACATATCTCTTATGTAATTTATTCTTATATCATCTTGTGGCTTGCATGCTTTCATTTTTCTCCGTGCCTCACATGCTGTCCAGCAGTATAACAATCAGAGAACGGCCATACCAGATGGGAGCAGTGAAAAAGATTCCTGCTCTGGCATGCAACTTAGGTCATGTATGAAAGTCAGAAACAACAGCAGGAGTCACTTGTAGGCAGATTTCTAAGGCAAGAAGATGCTTGTGTTTGATTCAGTTCAACTAAGCGAGACCATTCTGCCTATTCCCTGCATCCTGTTTTGTGGGTGCTGGTTTTGAGATGCAAACCATACAAACTCCTCCTGCATAGGACCACTTCCCACAAACAAGCATGGAGCAGTGCTGTTGTGTGTATATTGTGCTATCTTTCTTATCAGTAGTATTACAGATGATTACTATTGTCAATAGAAAATAAAGAAAAAGTTGAGGATTGTAGATTGTTGCTGTTATGAAAGTAATTATTTTATTACTGCTGTAATTATTTTATACTATAAAGCACCTATATTGTCTGGTTGCACTGTTATTTTCATATAGCTCAGTTTGACTTATGGTACATATGGAGCCCTGTGGGAACGCTGCTGTGCATTAATATGAATGTAAATCTCTTTTCTTTTTGAACTCAACACTCCTGCTTACTCCAACTTGCTGCTATTAAATTCTGCAATATCCTTTGCATGTATTTTTCAGGAGTCAAGCCCGTGGTGGCCAGCTATGTTTTGTTCTCATTAAAGGTGTTGAAATGATGAAAGAACCTAGTCTTGAGCTCTGCTGCTCTGGGTGCTTCTCCATCACATGGTTGTGTAATGTTTCACCAGGCCTTTCTCCTCTATTACAAGACTGAAGGTGAAATGACAGTTTACTGAACAGTTTGAGGGGTGTTTGGTTTGTGTTTCTTCTTTAGAGCTGTTTGTCCTGCCCACTGTGTGTCCAAGTGACCATGCACTAAAGGTAAGAAGGTAACCTGGGAAACTCAAAAGATTTTCCTCTCCAGCTGTTTAAAAATAGATGGAGGAAAAGTCTTTCACATCTGAGGCAGAAAAGGACAGACGTAACAGACACATTTCCAGCTTCCTAGTTGGCAATAACAGCATGTTACAGCTAAACCAGCTTGGATCTCTATTATTTATGGTTACATGTTATTTTAAAGGACCTTCATAATAATAGTCCCATTTCATTCCTGTCTTTCCTATAACCACTTTTCCTGCACCAGTTCATTTTCAGCTCCAGCATTTCAATTGCATGGCGCACCAAGAACTGCTGTTAGTTGGTGGTTGCTGGTGGAATACATTTATGCTCAATAGCAGAAGTACGCTGCATTTAGATCTCAGGTGATACATTTTGTTTCTCACATTGGTTTTCAATATGTTGGTTTTAAGAATAAATGGAGAGAGAGCCAAATGTGGTGCGAAGAGAGTGTAGCATCTCCACCAAATCTATCAGTGGCTTAACTAAGTGACAGAGGCAACACTTAGGCAATCAGTGCAACTGTCTGCTGTGCCTGCAAGAACCTGTAAGTTATATTAATGCACCAAAAGTACTTTTCACAGCTTCCCATGTACTTACTGCAATGACTTGAGTCAAATGCAGGTGCTGGAGGAAAACATCAAGGGGTAAGAAAACCAGGCTGGCAGTTCAGTGTGAAGCTGCCACTTAGAAAGGTATCAAATGATATCGATGGACTCTTTGTTTATGGACCCCTTTAAAAATATTGGAGAGATTAATGTTTTTCTTTCTTGTCTCTCTTCTTCAACATGAGCTCCAAGGCCTTCACATGCTGATCATTTGACACTTCCTTACCATTTGAGGAATTTTGGATTTTCCTTTCCTACATTACTTTCTCTTGAAACCTTTACAATTGATTCTGCTTGGCTGAAAAATAGAATACTGAAAGTACCCTTACCGGTCCTGATGTTGCCTTTCCTAATGAAAATGATTGAGGAAGTACATTTCATTTTCTATTTCTGGGCACCCTCCCCAAAGATTTATTATACACTAGGTTTACTTTTGGCTGTAGTACAAAAACAGCTTTCTTCAGTGTTTTATGATCTCCCTCACCTTTCTGGTTATGATAGTTCCCTGTTTCCTCCCCCTTCTACTTCCCCTTTAGAAATGTAGACTGTTACTTTCTCCAATATCATTGCCTCAGCGATTTCTGGTAGGTTTGCTTGTTTTCTTCTGCCATGCCAGTGCTAGCCAAGCAATCAAAGTATTTTCCCTTTCGCTAGCAAGCGTCCTTCTACTTCATAACTCTTGGCAAGAAGAAACTCGTCCCAGATGACTGTTCCTGGACCTGTAAACTTCCTTTCCACAGCTCTTTGCCAGAGGGGCCCAACCTGACATCTGTGTAGGGGTGCTGCACTTTACGTGCTTGGCACCAACAGCCCCCAGCCTAAGCCTGCCAGCTCATGGGGAGTCCATGCCTGGGCTCTGGAGAGCCGTGCAACATGTGCACAGTGATGGGCTCTCCAGGTTCAGCGTGCTCCTCAGTAAGAGGAGCTGTGGCAGCTCCTGTGGGATCTGAGGTTGTTCCACCTCTCCCTGCTCCTAGACATCTTTGAAGTTGATTTGGTTACAGGAAGGATTAAATACTTTGTAGGAGTTTGAGAATAAACTTGCAAGAAGATGTTAATATGATGTGCTGTTGCTGTCACCTCAGTGACTGGCAAGCCCCTTCCAGGCTCTCAAGGGTGTCCTGCTGCCTTGCTGGCTGCGCCTGCATCCTGGCGCATCCCCACTGCCAAACCATGAGCTGAAGGACTTGCAGAGTCACGTCGCTTGAGAGGGGCCTCCAGCTGTCATCTAATCAAACTGTCTGCTCAGAGCAGGTCTGGGTAAAGTGGTGGATATAATTTAAGAAGCAAAAGTTATACAAGCAGTTGATTAATATCACGCCCTTTGCACGGCACAGATTTAATGTGACAGTTAATGGGATCAAATGATGGGTCTGGGAGAAGAGATTTTGGCCTGAGTAACACTTCCTTTGCTCTGATCACTCATTCCATGGGACACTGTCAGAGAAGGGAAACAAGATGGTGGGGATGGGAGATCCAAATCACAGAACGGTTTGGGTTGGAAGGGGTCTTAAAGCTCCTTCAGTTGCGACCCCCTGCTGTGGGCAAGGACACCTTCTACTAGACCAGGTTGTTGCAAACCACATCCAACCTGGCCTTGAACGCTGCCAGGGATGGAGCAGCCACAGCTTCTCTGGGCAACCTGTGCGGGTGCCTCAGCACCCTCTGTCCTGGGTTCAGCAGTAGCAGGCATTTTTCTCCTTCTTAGCAGATGGTGCAGTGTTTTTGACTTCCGGCCTGGGAACAGCGCTGATAACACCGATGTTTTCAGTTGCTGCTCAGTAATGTTTACTCTGACCAAGGACTTTCTGAGCCTCATGTTCTGCCAGGGAGGAGGGGAAGCCGGGAGGAAGCAGGGTCAGGACACCTGACCCAAACTGACCAAAGAGGTATTCCATACCACAGCATGTCATGCCCACTGTAGAAACTGGGGGCAGTTACCCGGAAAAGTTAGATCACTGCTGGGTCGGGCTGGGTATTGGTCGGCGGGTGGTGAGCGGTTGTATGCTCTTCCCTTGTATTTCTCTTGTCATTCCTAATACTGGTGGCAGCAGCAGTGGTTTGTGTTATACCTCAGTTACCGGAGTGTTCTTATCTCAACCCGTGGGAGTTACGTTCTTTCCATTCTCCTCCACATCCCGCCAGGAGCCGGGGGAAGGAAGGGGGAGAGTGAGAGAGCGGCGGTGTGGTTCTGAGTTATGGGTGGGCTTAAACTATGACACCTTCATAGTGACAAATTCCTTCCTAATATCTAACCTAAATCTCCTCTTGTTCAGCTTCAAGCCATTCCCCATTGTCCTGTCACTAGATGCCCTTGTAAAAAGCCTATCTCCAGATTTCGTGTAGGCCTCCTTAAGATCAGGAGATTGTTAGGAGACCTCTCTAAACTGGAAAATTAAAACCAAACACTTTTTTGTGTATTATGTACTGTGTGCTAAGGAGATGGATTTGACAGTACAAATTAAGTAGAAGCCAAAGCAATGTCACAGTTAACTCTTGAAGTCCATGAGATTTTGCTTTTGGTACTTGCAGGGTTCATTTATCAGCTTGTATTTCATCAGAATGTTATTTTAATGTGTGTTAATCTTGACCATTTCACAGAGTCATTAGGGTTGGAAGGGACCTCTGGAGATCATCTAGTCCAGCCCCCATGCCAAGGGAGGGCCACCTAGAGCATGTGACATGGGAACATGACCAGTGAGTGCATCACTGCAAACCACAGCACAAACAGCCAGGGAAGAGGCATGCACAGAGATGTTTGCAAAGCACCAGCTTCCTTTCGTTTACTGCTTGAATTTTGCAGGATTTCATAAAAATAAAGAAAAAAGATAAATCTCTGTCTGCACATCATAGTCTAATCCATGTCGTAATGTCAGGGGCATATCATAACTTGGGATTGATTTTGCTATATTCCCAGGCATCTGCAGAGTGCACACAATGTGATACCAGTGCTTTTGTAAACAAAGCTTTGGGATTGAAACCAACCATACCACACTTTCTAAATAAACCCAGAGAGTTGTGGAAGAAAATTATGTTTGAATCCCTCAATTCATCATGTTGTAATCGAGAACCTATTTGGGTTTGAGCTTCTTGTTTGTTATAGACATACACAGGTAGTGTGTAAGATGTAAACACTGCAAATTCAGTATAAACACAGGCAAGACCTTGTCAAAACTACTGAAAGGGAGTGATACGATATTTGGAGATGAGGAAGTTCAGCCCACAAAATAACAGCTGCAAAGTTTTTTATCTTTAATGTCTCCAGTTGTGTTGCAGTGATATTGAAATCTTTGAGCAAGGAAGCAATTTCAATTAACTGTGCTCAGTGTTCTGCAAGGAGTAACTGATGTGAATGAAATACCTGAAAATTACTAATAATCTCCTTCACATCTTGCAAAAGGCAAAGAAATGCTGCTTCTGCAATGGCAAGGCACTGGTAAGTACAAGATAAGTTACCAGGGAAATATTCTCCAGCAGGGCTTGGGATCCCTTCTCCTGCCGAGCTGTGGGCGAGAGAAGAGATTTAACAGCCAGTTCTTCCATCTGTACTACAGCAGGCTGGCAGCCAGGGGTAGAGCTTGATCAACAGCCTCAGGGGGATGTGGCTTACCAGCCAGTGAGTAATCTGCTTGGCCGTTTTGTGTTTTGTAGATTGATTTTTCTCATTTATTTATTTTTTTTCAACTTGAAATTGCCAATGGAGCTGACCAACTGCCAGCAGTGCAGTCTGTGCCAAAGAATTTGTGCTGGCATCCCAACTGGACACGGAGAGTCCAATCCAAAAAGAACCAGAGCTGCAGGCAGGAGGAGAGGAGCACTGAAGACATTTTGAAACTTTCATTTGACAGGAAAAGGATTATTTTTTCCAAAGGAGTGCTATTCCATTTGATTCCTGCCTCCAAGAAATGCGCAGTAGTTTCCTTCACCACGTATGGCCTGCAGCAGGGCTCAAAGCAGTGATTTAAGTAAGCTGAGCCAAAGGAGGCCTTGATGGAAGTCCTCCAAGGAGAAATCTGTTTTCTTGTAGCACAGAGTGGGTTGGATGGGTTGGTAGGCAGCTCTTCTTCTTCTGGAGCATGTCTATCCCCCAGCCGTATGGGCAGGAGGTTTCCGCAGCATGCCGAGCTTGGATTTGCTGAGATCATGCAGCTTAGAGTTGTATTAATGAGAGAGCAGATTGAATTCTAAATGAATTGAGCATTTTTTTTCCCAGACAGATGAGCTAAAAACCTGGGGTAATAAGAACATGGATGTAGAGTGATAAGTAAGAAACAGTGTGTGAGATAGCAGCTGTAGCATCATTCAGCTAGCAAATTCTGCAGGAGCTGGATTCTTCTGAGAATAAGGACATCCCAGGAGGCCGAAGACTGGAAAGCTTTTTGCTTCAGTGGTGAAGGGAGTTCAGTCCTGTGTTATCTTTAAATGCCAGGAATTCTGTTCTGCTGGTAGCACAAGTCCAAAATATGTAGAAGGTGTCTTCTACCAAATCCTTGACAGACAATGCCTTGAGTGAGCAGCAGTGCTGATGTCTTGTGTTCTGTTGTTCATCAAAGCGTTAGCTCAAGGGACATTTCACACCTATAAGGAAGAAGATAATGGCAACCAAGACAACTGAAATACTCAGGCAGAATCGTGAATTTGAATCAAAGACTCCTAAACTGAGCTGTGCTCGGGTGGAATGTCTTCCTTGGCCAGGCTCTTGTGGCCAGTAGTGTGCAGGCTATTAACTGTGTTTCAAACATCTCTTCCTGTTTACTTTGGACTCAGCCAAAGGCCTTCTGCAGCTAGCAGCACCTAGTCTTTGCTACATGAAGTTTTCTAAATAAATGTCTAAGGCTCACAATGTGGCAAACCTTCTTTGGCTCGTGAACATAGTTTTACATGCCAGCTTGTCCCTAGTTTGGCAGCGTATACAATCTTGTGCAGTTGGGCTTAGCAAAACGTTGTATTCAGACTCAGCAAAGTATTTAAGTATGCGCTTAACTTCATCGTGGTTTAGCAAATCACATAGGAACCTTAGTGCATTATTCAGGGATGGACTGTAGTGCAGGAATTAGTTGTTTGTACAATTAGAGCTGATGTTGTTTCTTACCAAAGGAAGAATAATACCAACAAAAACTTCTGTTAATTCACAGCTATTCAGTTGCTACAGTAAATACAGCCATTTTGGAAAACTTCTTACAGTAATAGTGCAGTTGATAAAAAACATCTTATATTTTAAATATAGAGAGAAAATAAGATATATTCTAAAGGGTCGTTTACTTCTGCAAGAGCAGTTTGGGTTGCAGTGATTACATGATCTTTTCCTCATTGCATTGCTGGCTAACAGAGTTATTTGTTATACCAAAGGACAACTTGTCTGAAAGAAGATGTATTATTGTATGTTGATTTTGGCAAGCAGACTTGGTTTTAATGATTCCCGTTGTTTGCATGAATTTAAGGAGTGCACTTTACCAGCATTTCCAGTTGCACTCTGTATTGGGTAGCTTGCTTTCAGTATGTTTCATTTGTACGCCAGCATTGCCTACAAATAGTGTATCTTGTGCCTTACTATTCATTATAGGATTGTTTTAAGATTTGACATTTTCATTGCTTTTGTATGTTGGGGTTAGTTTTTTCTTTCTTCTCCATTTGGCATAATTATACACTCATGATTATTACCTGCAATAGTCAGCTAAGCATTTCTTTGCTTGAATGTTAATCTTTCTTAATTCTTCACCCACTAAGTGTGAAGTTAATAGTATTGCTAGCTGCTTTCTGTGAGGCTGCATGCTGAAAAACATTTCACATTAACAGGGTAATTGAACCTGTAGCTAATGTATTGGTCAGAGTTGGTATGCTTTCTAAGGCTTCTTGCAGCGATTTTATAGAGAGGTCCTACGGCAATTATCTTAAAGAATAGACAATGCATGTAGTGAGCTATTCAGACTGGAAATTCAATGCTTTACATGCCGCTTGGGGTACTGATTCCATCACTCTGCCACTTTTGGACATTAGAAGGACTATTGGTGGGTAAAGTCTTGCTCAAACAGAATAAAAGGCACTGTAATTTTGTTTTGTCCTGTTATGAATGCTTCTTATGATTCAATGCATGGGTCATGCAGGCATCCTGTGGAGATACTTTGTTTTTCATGGGTTTTTTTGCAATTATTTTTTAAAGTTTGTTTAATATAAAAGTTTTGAACTCAGAGTATTGAAAATCCTTGCATTTAAACTGTCACCTACTTGTTTTTAAGGGATATGCTTGCTGCTGCATTACTAAGAGTGAATTTGGCTTTGTGTATAACATCTGTGTTCCCTCTGTGTTTCTCTTTTAGCTCTGTGCGTAAGCCAGTCGTCTGAAATTTTGCATGGCTTTGAGTTTTTCCCCTTGGGGAAGCTGGGAAAATGAGAGAAAGAGGGACAATTTGTCCCTCTCAAAGTTAGTGGCAAAACTCTTGTAATAGTGCAGTATCATTCCAACCTCTGTGCAGATACTTTTAGAAGATAGGGCAAATTGGTTGATGTAGGGATTGCAAATTGTTTCGATAGATTTTATAGACTAAATCCTCATTCATTACACGCGTCTGAATCACTGGAGGCAGCAGCGTGTAAAAAATTCAATGTTATCCTCACCTTTTCTTTAGGAACAAACCCTAAATCAAGAAAACTTGTGGAATGAAATTGAAGCTAGGTTAGCTCCCCAGTTGTGGCTTTTTACCCCAGACCTCTGCCACTCGAATGACGAATACCTGGAAGGCACAGATTTGTGAGCAGGGAAAAGAGTCTGAGACATGGAGGTGGGGGAAATGCAGGGAGAGCTGGAATAAAACAAACCTGGATGGTTCCCTTCCAAAGACAGGTTTTGCCTTGTTTTTTAAATCAGGTTTTGGGTTTCTCTAAGCTCAGATCGTTAGAAGTTTTTAAAGCAAGATTCAGTGTCTTTCCAGAACTGTCTTCTGTTAAGCTACAATTACTGAGTACATGATAAATAGTACTCAACAAACAACTATGGATGTGTTGCAGTATGGTCAGAATACATGATTATAGTGGTTATTTCTGTGTTTGTACTGCTGTAAACTTTATAAAAGGTATTTGCCTTGAGGACATGGGAAAAGGAAGGAATTCAAATGTGTGGTTATTTTAGCAACTATGGTTTTCCCTATGAAGCTTCATAGTTCAGTTTATGCTGTGGATGCTGTATGGATCAGCGCCCAAAGTATCCCAGTGCTTCCTTTTGGCATCCCATGTGCATACAGAACCAAGGAGTGATGGAGCAGGCTCCTGGGAGCTCTGCACAGAGGATCTCTGAGGATTGTTGAGGTGCCTGGTCCTGTTTTGTCAGGGGAGTGTGTGGAATCATTGCAGCAGTCATGGTACTAATCCAGCTCTTCAGCATGGCAGCACGTTGTACTTAAACTTCATAATTATAATAATGGTGTCAGGCACGTGAAGATGTTCTCAGTGAGCAGTAAAGAAAATAAAACTAGTCCTTGGGTGTTGTCAGGTGGAAGGAGAATCAGCATTATGTGTGCATGAGAAGAGGCAAAGAGCCATAGGGTATTAGGTGAGGATGTGAAGGCTTTCCGTCCTCTCTGCAGCCTTTCTCCATCGTCTGAATCAAAAAAGGGGACAGTAGCAGTGGGAGCAGGCATTGGTAAGAGCACAGACTCCAGAGTACAACAGTTTGAGTAAGGACCAAATTATTATATATCTGACAGCTTCTGTCCCATAGAAATAAATCAGTATTTTTGATCAGCCATCAATAGCCTCATTAATCACAGAATCACAGAATGGTTTGGGTTGGAAGGGGCCTTAAAGCTCATCCAGTTCCAGCCCCCCTTCCACTAGAGCAGGTTGCTCCAAGCCCCATCCAACCTGGCCTTCAACACTGCCATGGATGGGGCAGCCACAGCTTCTCTGGGCAACCTGTGCCAGGGCCTCATCACCCTCATAGTGAAGAATTTCTTGCTCATGTCTAATCTGAATCTCCCCTCTGTCAGTTTAAAGTCATTCCCACCTGTCCTGTCACTAAAACCCATTGCAGGAATCCCCTTAAACTTTCCTCTAGCCACAAAGAGCCAGCACCTGACAAGGCCAGAGCTCTCGCACTACCTCTAGAGGCATGACTGAACATGACTTTGTCATGACCATCACAAATTTGGTTTTAATCCCATTTACTTTCTTCACAGTCTGGATTGATTGCTAGGTGACAGGCAGTCACAGTCATTATTAGGCTGACCCTGAGTAGAGGATTTTGATCAACACTTACGTGCATTGTAGTAAGAATAATGGAAGATTTCTCTGTCATCGCTGCAGTTTCCAGTTGAACCTCCAAATGCTTGTTTTCAGAGTTCTGCCTCCCCCATTGTAAAGATCGGCTTTCATGAAGTCCCTTTGGAAGAGCTCAGAAAATCTGAGCAACAAGTCATTATTAACTGATTTTCTGGAAAGTGAATGCTCATACGAGGATTGGCACTACAGACACTGTATCTTTTCTCTGTCAGTTCCTACAATTGAGAAGTTTGCCTTTACACCAGGTTTAGCAAAGTTCTTTGGTGTTTGATTTCCAAATTTCATTGGAACAACCCCTCAGATCTGGGCTTGGGATGGGAAAAGTGAGATTGGGGCTTGTTTCTGGAATTCTGGTGAAGTACAGGCTTGATTTTATTGCAGTAACTTGTCCTGTCAAGGTCAAGAAAGCTTACTGCTTGCTGGTTGTTAGCATATCAACTTGCAGCAGAGCTGAAAGGTAATCTTACTGCTCTATGGGGATTTTACACTATATTTGCAGTATTTTAAGGCAGTTATCAGGAAGAAATATATGCTTGAAAGGGACAGGTATTCAGAGGCAAATATTGGAAAAGGCAAAAAACAATCTTGTTCCTTAAATAGATGCTGTTTAATTTTCTTTAACTAGTTGTTTTTATCAAATTCAGTATGGATCTTTATGGAGAGGGGAGGCAGGAACATGAAGTTTAAGACCCAAAGAGTTTCCTTCCATTTTCCACTATTGGTTTTGGCTTCTATTTTGTGTCAGCTTTTCATTCTTGCAGACATCCTTTTGAAGAGTTAATTTTACTCTTAGGGGTAGCAAAAACAGTGACTGAGGTTGTATGTGCTGGCAGATCTTGCACTAATAAGGGCATTTTCTGCTGCAGAACATTACTGGCGCAGTGAGATACCCAAGAAGCTGCAGCCAACAGCATGTTCCTCTGTACACTCAGAGCAATTATCTAGCAAGAGCTTCTCAGGTTGTGCGCCAGTTCTTGCTTTCTGCAGTTACAAAGTATGCTAACCAAATATCCACAATGGATATTTCAGGATTTCTTATTAATGAATATGTTGTCTCCAAAGATGAATTAGGGTGGCAGTCCACAAAGATCCCAGTAGAGTAGTGGAAGTTAAAGTCGATACAGAAAGAACAGATACTTGTGGTATGCATATTCTTGCCTTGCTTGAAAATTTGCCAACCTGAGTAAACTGTACATTTTAATTATTTATACTACATGTACCTTGTATTTAACTTTCCTGTTTTATTATCAACCTAAACATTGCTGATATTTAAAGAAAGGCTAATAGCTGGTTGTATCCTTATTTGAGAAGATCTTTGTTGTAAAATTATGTATCTTGCAGATCTCTGGTGTTCTTGAACAAGTACATAACATGACAAAAAGTGCTATACTAAAAGTATGGGTTTATACACAGATATATAATATAAAACACCAATTACGTGTCATTGTTAATATACATAATTGTTACGTACTGATTTCTGTGATTTCATTAATAATGGGCAGTGATGTAGTGGTAATTAAGGCAGAAAAGGATTTACCATAACTGTTTTCTTACTAACATGATACATAACATTTCTATAAAAATAAAAATTATACATTATTAGCAATGATACATAATCAGAAACTGTAATATAAAAATTATTAAAGTTAAATATAATTTTATTATGTGTGTAGTAACACTTCAGAATAACAACTTTATTTTTGCAAGATGAAGGTTAGAAATGACAAATGTTTGATGCATCTGCTGGGTTAATTTGAAAGCACATAGATACAGGTGAGGCTTTGTGATCACTAGTAATCTGATTACTTAGTCTTTTTGTTACTGTTGTCCTTCTCCATGTTATTCTTGTGCTTGTCAAACATGCTTCTGACTTTTACTCGAAGCTTTTTTAATCCTCTTACGTTTTAAAGACAATCCTTTATTTTCTGCTTCTTTCAGCTACTTGCTGGAAGAGCATAGAGAGCATGGAGTTAGATTCTTCACTACACAAGGTGCATTGTATCTCCCCCTTTTAAGGGACTTTAGCTGACTTTATTAAAATAGCAGAGGCGGACGAGGTCTTCTGCAGGGACACACACCCCCCTCCTCCCCCAAATACAAAAAGCTCCCTTTTTCCCTGAAACAAAGGTGGACTATTTTGGAAAAGGAACTGGAAAGCCTTAGTTATTATCTCTTAGCTATTAGAGGTATAGGGAATTGTTTGATGTGTTTTCAGCAGGCAGAGATTGAGGATGGCAAGCCTGATGTGCTAGCAGATTAGCTGAAAATGCACTAAGAATACAGAACCAAACAGGTTTGTTATTTCCAGATAAAGTCTCAGGCATGATGTTTTCCTCAAAGGGAAAGACTAGTCTACAGCAATCTGTTACAGCTAAAGACATGTGGGAATCTTGACAGCCAGTATCACAATCGCTCAAAATGCTACCCTTGTAATTATAAATTCCTTCCAAAAGATGCCCAGTCTCACTACGGATCTCTTTTGTGAGGTTCCCTTTTCAAACAGTTCAGGCAAATCCCATGCTCTAAACTTCAAATGTATACATTTTTAAGCCTTTCCTGGGCTCCTGTCCTAGTAGTTATTTTGGTAGCTTTTTAGCTGCCTATTTCCTAGCTTTGCCGATAACTCTGAGCTGCGGCAAACAAACCACAATAACAACTCTTGCTTGTGAGGCATGACCATCCTGCACCCTTTGCAGACAAAAGGGATGCTCACGTCACTTCCCCATTTTGTATAATGAGGTTTTTCTGTCAGTGTATTCACCACCAGACCCCCTCTGGCTGGTACAGCTGCAATCTGTGCAGGCTGGCACGACAGGGCTTTGTCATAAGATCTCTGGCGTGCGGGTCTTGCTTCCAGGAAAATGACGTGCAGGGTCTTTTTCTACCCCCTGTAATTAAATCAGCCCCTGATGATGATTGCGTTATTGGCCTGAATGAAGCAAATCCATCTTCTGGCAGGTTGGTAAGGTAGCAGGAATAATTTCAGTTGTCCTATGTGTAAACCAGGACAAAGAAATCATGGATTTTCAGTGGCGGTATGTTGGGAAATTAAATCAAAGCAAGCTTTGGTCTAACCATTGCCTTGCAAACATCCAAATGGCGATGACACAGTTGGTAGAAGAAAGGTAACTCATGTAACCATCTTCAGAGAAGGGACAACTTCAATTAAACTATGTAAAAATAGCTCCAAGAAGTAACCTACAAAAATAGGTTAATTAAATAGCGAATGGGCATTGAGAGAACAGACAGGGACTAATGTGATCATTAAGTTGACTCTATGCTAAATTTATACAGTAGCAGAATTCAATTTTTCCCCAAGGTTAAGAAATGATAATTTAGGAGTGCAGGGAGTTGTTGGTCAGCTGATGTGAATCTCCGTCCTCTTCCTCTCCCCAGCACAAAGGCTTCTGGGATGGTAACTGCGTGTGCATATATAGACATTTTAATAATAGTGCATAGCACAATTATAATTGTAGGGATTTCTGATCACTATCATCTTTTTACATGGATATATGTGTTGTTATGGGAAGTTATGTCATACAGCAGTCATTATAGAGATGGGTCTGGTGAAACCTGCGGTGTCTGTAACTCAAAACAATGGGAAAATATTTTAGGAGGAACGTCAACGTTTTGGAGCTGCTCCCATTTTTCTCTATTCATTGTTATGTTTTGTTGAGGTATTCTGCTTTTGATGGCTGGAGCTGGAGGATGTTGATGGATGTAAACTTCAGCTGCTGATACGAGATTAGCAATTTTTATTTCTGTCGTTATATTTGAACCCATGAATAACAGATTTTGGCTGAGGGAAAAATGGTACTGTCAAGTCAAGCTTAGAGAGCCCAACCTGGCTGAGCTCAAGGAAAGAGGAGAACAGCAGGAGATAAACAATCATGTTGCCAGTATTTTCTCAGCTTGTTTTTATTGGGATCTTCTGGTTTTCATTGTGATCCAGTCAGCAGCACATCAGCTCCAGCTTTCCCATATCAACTAGCTGTGGGGCACCTACCCTGCAACAGAAATGCTTGCCACAATGCAGTTGTATATTGTCCTGTGTCTAAAACTGAAGAACTCATCTATTGTAAGACAGCTCTCTTACTGGTCTTTCACTTAGACACAACTCCTGTGAGAAGGAGTAGGAATAATAACTGGAGCTTAGTGACTCTGGAGCACTGATGATGCTCAGTGCTGTAGCTCAGGATCCAGCAGAGCCTGGGAGAATTGCTCAATACCTCCAGGAGTAGAGGAGGAAAGCTTTATAGCATGGGACTTCATAACCAGAGAGGCAAAAGAGATAATGCAGGCGAGCTTAATCCTGCAGAGATTATGTTCCCTGAAATCTTGGTTTTCTTTCACTGAATATTGTTGAAAAGGGAGAAGTAATGTTTGCAGATGCAGGTGGTGACTGTACTCCTGATAGTCTTAGAGATGTACTTGGTGAGGAGAGCTGGAAAAAAAAACCTTGTGAATGTGTCCAAAAGTCGACACAGGCAGATGGGACTTTCTGCCCATAGGGTTTACCAGAGTGGCACTGGGGTCGTGGGGATGTGGTGGGTTTAACCCCAGCCAGCAGCTAAGCATCATGCAGCTGCTCATTCGCAGCTCCCAGGTGGAACTGGGGAGAGAATCAGGAGAGTAAAAGTGAGAAAACTCTTGGGTTAAGGTAAAGACAGTTCAATAGGTAAAGCAAAAGCTGTGTGCACAAACAAAGCAAACCAAGGAATTCATTCACCACTTCCCATGGGCAGGTGAGTGTTCAGCCATCTCCAGGACAGCAGGGCTCCATCACACACAATGGTACCTTGGGAAAACAAATTCTGTCACTGCTAGTTTTCTTCGCTTTCCCCTTCTTCTCCCAGTTTTATTTGCTAAGCATGGCATCCTATGGTCTGGAGCATCCCTTGGGTCATTTGGGGTCAGCTGTTGCGCCCATGTACCCTCCCAACTACTTGTGCGCCCCCAGACTCCTCACTGGTGGGGTGCAAAGCTCTGTGTACACACTGCTCAGCAGTAATGGAAAAATCCCTGTGTTATCAATGCTGTTTTCAGCACAGATATAAAACCTAGCCCTATACGAGCTACTATGAAGAGTATTAACTCCATCCCAGCCAAAACCAGCAGAGAGCTTCTAATAGTCATCTCTTTGGCAGCTCCATCACCGTGTCACCTTTTAGTCCTTGGCCTATGCCTCTGTGCCTCTGGTTGTTTCTGCAGGACAGGAGCCCCCATCTGCCATGGGGTAAGAGCCAACCACCAGCTCAACCTTCCAGCCTTGGCTGGCTCTCTGCAGGCATAGGCACTGCAGAGCTGAGATGCTGCCTGTGGCTGTTTGTTTCTGCTTTGTTAGGGAAACGGGATTTTAAAGTATGGTGGTTTTTGTAAGTTAATGAGATTATGTTAATGATGTACCTGGTTCGTGTTGCTGATTTACTGCATTATGAAAATGACTCTACAAAGCCCCAGCCTTGGGCTGATATGTGAGGGCAGGCTGCTGAGACTGAGGGCTCTCTGAAAAAGCTGCTTCAAAATACAAACTCAGAAAACTCTTTCACAGGTAGAGCGCACAAAGCTGTTTCTGCACTCTGTGAAGTTTGATTAGCAGAGTACATCCGGTGTGAGTAACTTCCAGAAGGATATTAGGGAGCTCTTCCAGAAGGAAACAGTGAAGGAGAAAATCTACAAGCATCTGCTTGGTAAAAATGTAATCCAGCTGTGGTAATTAGATCCCGGTAGGATGAGTTTTTTTTTGGGGGGGGGGTGTTTCCATCCAAAGGTTGATATGCAGTAAGATGTCATCACTTTAAGGATGCAAATGGAAATGGAATATTTAATAACGAGCAGGGTAGTAAAAGCGGTTTAATTTTGCACTTGGGAGTGTACCAAAATGCAAATTGATTCTAAAGGTTCTTCCCTCTCTGTTCTGCTGACAGGGGAGAAGATTCTTGCCTTTTTTTTCTACATATCTGAATATTTTCTTCAGTGATCTGCAGCCAGACATTGTCCAACCAGAAGTGTTTCTCACAGTGAGGGCTGCTCGTATTACACTGTGTTAATTTAAGAAGGCAGATAACGTGGCTGCCATTAATTGGGCAGCTGATGGACATCAAGTCTAACTACTGAAGAAACAAGGAAGTTACAGAGCTTTGCAGGCACTGTGAAAAAAACATCTGACAAAGTAGTTTGGTGTTTGAAATCGTCAGAAATACAAGGGTCGTGCCACATAAGGTGCTGCTTGACAAGCAATGGGAATTGGACACCTGGAATTTGGTACTTCATACCACTAGAGAAGCAAATCCTATAGGGGATAATGTGGGTGAAGCTCACGTGTGTATGAAACTGAAATTCTTGTTAAATTGTTAGAGAAAAACTATTGCTTTTAGAAACACAGCAGTGACTTACTTCTTGTGGGGTTTTTGTTTTTTGTTCCTCAGCTCTTTGTGTCTCATGAATTCACTTTTAATCTGAAAATCCCATTCTTTTGGGAATAGATTTAAAGTAAATATCTCAAGATTGAGAAGAAAAAAAAAAATTATTTCAATGGCATAAAGTGGGAAAGGTGGCTGTTGTTAGGAGGCAGCTGTATGATGTATGCTGAGTGAGCAGAGCTGAGAGCCTGAGCAACATTGCTGCAGTTTGAATGCTACCTGCAGCCTGAGCATCTCAGACTGTATGATGAGCCAGGTAGTGTTGGGTCAGTGCTTGGTCTGAAAACAAAACCTGGAGCTTGGCAAGAGTATTGATTCCTCTGCATTGCCACTGTTAAAACACAAGCAGAGGTTCCATCACTGCTGCGAGTAGAGGAGTTGGCTGGACCAGCAGTCAAGCAGTACAGTGGTGTGATGCTCTGTACAGGGCTGCCTTCTGGGTCAGCCAAACTGAGGAACATGTGTGTACTCTTCCCCAAAATTGTCCTTCTGATATAGCTCTAAAAGGCTGGATGTGGGGGGGGGAGCCCATCAGGGATCAAAAGAAATGCACAGATTTTTCCACAGCTCATCTGAGATCTCATTTGGGATGAGTCAGGCAGCGATGTGCCCAACTCTGGTACTGACTTTTTTTTTCCTCACGTGTGAATACCCCACAGTAGGAAATCAAGCTGCTTCTATTTCCAGTGTGGTTTGATGATACAGTAAATCTATTTGGGGGCTCTCACTGCTGCTGTAAGGCTGCCACAGCCATGTGCTGAACAACACTCTTCTGGCATAAAATCATTACACTGGCTCAATTTCTAAAACCTTGTCATATTAGGTGTTACCTCTCTGCACCTCACTAACTTTATGCTGGATTAGTGACTGTCCACTATAGTATAGCCAGCTCAAAGCCAACGTAAACTTTGCATTTGGTATTCTGGCTCCTTCAGCTGAAATGAAGTCATGAGTCCATCTGAATCCTGGTCACGTTTATGCTGCTGATGGATCCAGACATTCACAAAGCCTTTCTAGTCAGTGTAGTGTGGCTGTGTGCATGGTCTGGAGAGTTAGGAAGGCCCAGGAAGCCAAGGTACGCCCTTTAGAAGATGCTTATGCTGATGGCTTGCGTTGTCCTTTCAATGAACTGAAGGAGGTAGAGCTCAACAGAAGGAAATGCACTAATCACTGAATTGTAAAATATGTATCCAAGGGAGAGTAAATGAATGGAAAAACTGTATAACAGTCTTTATATGCAGAGTATTATTATATCAGTTCCCAGGAACTAAATGGCCTAATTGGTAGCTCAGAGAGCTTATCCTTCTAACAATGTACATGAGAGATGGCTGAATAAAAATTGGTTTGTGTGCTGAAGTTTGCTTTGCAAACTTCAAATGTGTTTGTGTTTGGAAACACTCTCACTGATGCTTGTTTCCCCTTCTACCTTTAATGGCATGGCATGCTTTTATAGCAAAGCCTGTTTGTATGTAAATAGTTCCTCGATGGAAAAATCAGCTTAGTCAAGAATATGCAGCAGCCTTCCTGGGGTTTGCAGGTTTTACAGGGCCAATAACATCTCTTACCGTGATATGCTGCAGATTTGTTCATTTGAGTGGCATATTTGTAATATTTCAGTCCGTGGAAATGTTGACATTTCCCCCACATCCTTTAAATAAGGGACTCCTTGAGACAGTAGCTCACTGGTAAAATTGCTCCTAGATTAGGATAGGTTCAGCTAAGCCTATTGCTGCAGTGCAGCAGCAATAAACCTATTACTGATAGTGCCCAGATTGTGCTTGTCTTAAAATGTGAAAGGTAATGACCTATTCAAGGCCTAAGTCTTGAGTCAGGTTCAGATTTGTGTATATCTGAGTTGTGACAAGATAAATGATGCCTCTTGTGTGCACCTCTGAGACACTGAGCACCTCTGCTGGCAGCACTTCAGGTGATGGCTTTTGTGTGCTCGTTTTCTTTGGGTTTCCAAGTGCCCAACCAGTTGGGTGTTTTTATTATCCCATTATGTTTTAATGAAATTATTAGCTTGTTGTGCTTAAATTTTGGTTGAATAGAGAGCAATGCTTACATGAAGCTGATTTTTGCATAGTATGCATAATTTGTGTTCAACTTGATTTCCTCCCTTAATTGTCTGTCGGGAAAGAAGTGAATATATTGGTGAGATTGTAAATCTGACCTTTGTGGCTGAACTACCTCTGTGTATTCAGTATCTGCAAAATGAATGTAGTATTGACAAAAAAGGCAGCTAAAGTTAAATGTTTCAGTGGTGTCAGAAACTGAATACACCACATAAGCACAGCCGTTGACAGTCCCGTGTGTGACAGGATTGGCTTCACCTCCACAACACGAGCAGTTACAGAGGAGAATGTGGTGCACTCCTATTATTTTTATTTGAGCAGACTGCTATTTCTACTGCGTAAAAGCCAATATTGCAAAACTTGAGCACTTAAAGGCTTCAACACAGCAGCTTTGATGTCAAGAGAGGTGATTACTGGGAATGCTGTCTCGTGTCCCTGGTCGTTGCGTTGCTGATCCTGCGGCCTTTTCCATTTTGGCAAAGGTCTGGGTCACTCTCTGAGTATTGTATTGCCTTCCAGTGCTAGACTCTGAGCACAGTCTGTGTAAAATATACTGCTGATGGCAGGTCTCTATCACATACGAATACTTTTATTTCCTGGCTTGTGCAGTGAATGATTGTCAGGGCTTGTTCTGAGGCAAAGATTTCCCTTAAGCAGTTTTTGTTGTGTTTCCCGTAATAATTTGTAACCTGGACATGTGATTTAGAACATTGTATATGGATTTATTAGCAAAGTGTAGCATCTAAGTTGTGGTGAAAAGTATTCGCTATCAGCTTTTTTGTGGAGTAAAATTTATTCATTTACTAGTTTCTTTTTTGTATCTTAGTGATTAGAAACAGTGGAGGTAAATGTTTTCATTTTTGTGGCATGAAATGCTAAAGAATGGAGCTTCCTGCCCTTCGTGAAGGGGGGTAAGTTATTTTGCAGTAGAAAAGCATTGAGGTTGCATTGTAACTTGAACTATTCATTCTTAGTAAAATGTCTCCCATTGGTAAAGTAGATTTGGAAAGTAGAGATGATAGTGTGTTAAAAAATCCTGTTTTGTACACAACCATCTACTAAATCTGTACTAAGGGACATCATCTGTCTTGAAACTAGTCATCTTTTTCTTGTAATTATATAGCTTTCAGGTAAATTCCTAAAAAGCTTTGAGTTGGGATGGACTCGTTCCCCCCTTCTGCTCTTATTTGTCCACACAGCTACATGTAGTGAGGTAAATTTTTTTGCAGGAGGGACATGCTGGTATTTTAGGAAAGAAATTCACTACTCATTTGTTCTTGGAGTTCTTGCCTTAAAATAAAATACCGATGGATTAACGGTTTATGGTGTCTGCGATGTCAAAGTTCCTTGATCTGGCAAGTGTTCTTAGAGTAAGACTTGGATCCTCATCGGCCTTTCCCTTATTATGGAAAATCATCCACAATTTTCCTTAATTTGCCATAATATTGCAATTTGCAGACAAGCCTTTTCTGTAAATGAGAATCCATTACAGGCGTCCTATGACTGACCCCTTGATATCCTGAACGATGGCACAGTCACATCCCAGAAACTCTGAGGGCTTGGGGCCTCATGAAGGAGTATTGCAGCTTGAGCGATGGACACAGGAGAAATGACTACAGTTTGCCACATCACTTAAGGTTTTTCCCTCGATTATGCTATGAAGTTGTCCCCTTTCTGTTCCATACCATAATACTATGCTTGGTCTAGTACAGTAAACATACTATGGCTATGCTTGGTCTTGTACAGTTAAATGTATTAGTGCTCATGTTAATTATAGTTGAAGTGGCAGCCAAAACCCTGAATTACATTAAAGTGGGTTTAGCTTAACCTGTGTATTTTAATGTTCTGCTTTTTAGTCCATAAAGAATTTATGGGTTGCCTTTACTGACCCAGCAATTGAGGCGACCAAATCAGTCACAGCTGATGGGTTTTTATTGCTGGTGTGTTTAAGAGAGCTGCTGACCAGGAGCCCACTGAAGAGGTAATGTTAACTGTCATGCCTTGAAGTAGGCTCAGCATAACACCAGGTTATGTTTTGTCAAGGTTTTTAGACACTGAAGGGAAAGGAAAGGTTTTAAGGAATAATTTGAAGGAGGGAATTAAGACAGCTTCATACCTCACTTGTGGTAATCAGCTGGATTACTCCATATCTACTCCATGTACAGCTTAAACCACAGTATTTTGATACAGCATTAATCATTGCACCACTGTTTTTCTGAGTGGTGCTTACTGTCATAACAGTTATAAATTACAGTCTTTTCTTTGTTAGAAGAAAAGCCAAAGACCTTTACCAGTGCTCTCCATCCTGTGGCATGGGATCGAGCAAGCTGGAGCCAGGGTTGCTGTCCCTGTGATCTGGGTGCCAGGCAAAGCAGTGGCTGCTGTTGCTTGCGGCGTACGGACTAACAAAGGTCAGGGACCACTGCTCAATAACACGTAGTGTTTGAACTATTTCTCTTGTTTATTATTAGAACAGGTCAAAACTGAACTGAAACGTTATGTGTATTGGCTTGCCATATGCACTTAGTATTGCTATTTTTGCCCAGCTCTGCCTCTCATTCCTGGGTAGTGTGTGCTCCCCTTCACTGAGCTAAGGATGGAAGTCCTGACTGACTTGTCCAGCAGCTGCAGAGATAGTCTCTCCTGCCTGATTTTTAACACCAAGTAGACTAGGAAGGCTTGTGCTGCAATGACAACCTCCCTTTCGTTGCCAGGTATTGTTGAGGAAATAAAGAGTGTTGTTTATTAACAGTAGACAAAATCATGAGATGGAGTTGGTAGGCTTTGGAAGTTTGAGATTAAAAATCAGTTAGATTAATAAAAAGGATATAAAAAAAAGTCATCCTCTTGATGAGAGAGGTTAACAGTACTGTTAGGGGAACAGTGTCAGGACTAGCTTTGCTCTCTTCAACAGCATTTGCAGGCATGCAGTGAAGAGTGCTATAATTTGCTGATGACTCAGAATGACTGACATTATATATGACTTCAAAGACTTTAGATAAAAATTGCAGAATCCACAATGGAATTGTGTAAATGACTGAAACATGGATGGGTTTGTAATTAGTTGTAACTCCTTGGGGAAAATTCTTCTGAAAGTGATTTTGAATGACTTGTTGAAAACAGTGCTGGCTGGAAAGGCAAATAAAATGCTCAGCTCGTAGGACGTGGCTAGGGATGTTTTTTGGGGGTTGGGGGGGGCATATAAGGCAAATGCTGCAATCAGGTGGAACACTGAATTACCTAAAAGAAGATATTGTAGATGTAGTAAAGATCTGACAAATACTTTAAATATTATGACAATCAGTATATTCAATATGTTCACGAAAGCTGGATCTAAAACATGCCTCTTCCTCATGCTTATTTTGTCATAAAGCGAAAAGGCACTAGCAATGTAAGATAGTGCAATATCTTATATAGGTCCTTTTTAGGCTGTTTCTTGTTCTGACCTATGCTGACTCTGTGACATCTTGATTAGAGGACAAAGAGGCATTCTCTGAGTAGGAGGAGTCTCGTGTCACTGCAGGGTGAGGGTGAGCACTACTTTGTGTCCAGCCACCATGTGCTGTTCTCCTTGACTGTGGTGTTCCGACACCTCTGTGAGCTGTGTATGCCTGAACCAGCAGTTGGCTTTGTGCATGTCTACTGTTGGCTGCTTTGGTGGCTCTTGGCTCTCCTCCTACTTGGCAGTTACTGTTATTTTCACAGGGTTTAAACTACAGAAAAAACCCTCCTCTTGTCCATACTTTTCTCAACAATTAAGTAGGAAGTTTGTTGAAGACTGGATGAAAGGTTGGGTCCGACCGTCTCATTTGGTGTCCTGCCTTTGCGTTGGTAGAGAGCTGGTGCTTAGTGAGGAGTGTAAGGCGAGAGCAAGCATTAAATGAGAGTGGTCAGGCGCTTTCCTTGCCCTGGCTTTTCATTGCTCAGGGTCTTTATGATCCGCAAATTTTATCTTCACACTTTAAATCCCTCATTGGCTTTTTCTTAGGTGAATCTGTAATATTGATTTTTCAGCTCCCATAAACCTTTGTTTTTTGTGTGGCATCCACTCCACTTGATATGAAGAAGCATCTCCTTTTGTTTGTTTTGAACTTGCAACATGCTGGTTTCATTTGATATCCTCTGTTTTTTTGTCCACCTGCAAGTTTGATTTGAAGGAGCCTTCGTTCTTATTGTTGTAACGTAATGTACTATCACTGTGTGCCACACTATAACAACACGGTTTTATTGTGTTGTTTATTTCATTGTAGGGCTTTGCTGATGTGTAAAGGGGGCAAAGCATATGCTTTGGCTGAAGAGGGTTTTTGATCAATTCATTTTTAAATTCAGCTGTTTGGTGTTTTTTTTTTTTAATACAGAATTAGAGTCTTGATAATCTGTTAAGTTTAATGTAGTGTTACTTAGTGCTATATTGCAAATGATTTACCATTTTAATTCAAGTCCAAAATGAGCTTATTATCCAAATATATTTCTTTTCTCACAACTGGGTAAGTCTTGACTATAATAGTAATTTTGGAATATTATTTTGTTCTTGAACTGATGGTTAATAACGGCAGCTTGTAGGGAAATAAACACTTTGTGGATGTGTCTCCATCTGCTGGAAAAATACTCCCAAGGACCTATGTGTTTTGCCCATATATAATCTCCTCTTTGCTAGCTGATGTGGCTGTTATTTAGAAAACATGGGTGGTAGGTCTGTCAGATGTGGCTGGTGGATGAACAAGTCCCAGGTGGGGAGAACAGGGTTTGAAGGGTGAGAGGCAGAAGGGGACAGAGACTGTTTCCAAAGTAAAATGTACAAAAGGTCAGAGAAAGTGTGGCAATGCCTCTACAAACAACAATAAAATCCCTTAAACTAGTTAAAGGAACACTTAAAGGACTGGCAAAACAGATGGTGCTTAAGTTAAAACTGTACAGGAGCAACTTACCTTCTGTGGCAATTTCAGCAAGACAGTTATTTCCGTGGTTGTTACTCTATCATTCAATCACAACATGCAATTACTATAGCAAACCTTCTGTCACATTGCACACGTTTTCACACTTGTCAGAGGAAAAGTCATAGATTAAACAATATGGTTTAAAGTACTGTTTAGTTATGAATTTCGTAACTGTATTTTAATGCAAGACAGAAGCGTTCTGTTGCAGCAGACCTCGAAAGAACAAGAACCAGGGGAATACTCTCAGGAAGAAAACCAAGTATCATTGGCCATGCAGATCCCTATAGTGCAAATGGAAATCTCTGTGTTAATGCCTTTGTATCAGTCTGAGGACACGAGTGAGCAGAGCGCCTTTGGAGTCACTGCATGTGCAGAACTTACTGAAATCAGTGGGAACTTGGAGGAAAGACAGAAAGAGGGGCTAGGGCCTTAATACTAATATTTCCCCTTTTCTTTTATGCAGTCTTTACCATAGCACATGGTACAAAACCTTTCAGTAATTTCTTAATTCTCTTCAAAGTATTTGAAAACAAGGAATGGTGAAATCAGCTCCTTAAACCTTTGCCATCCACAGATGCAAGTTCAGTTCATTCATTTGCCTCTCTGCTTTGGGATTTTGTGTGTGTTTTTTTGTTTGGGTTCTTTTCCCCCTCTGTATGCTGTATTTGTTCTCCAGAGCTGGTATCTATTTGACATACGTAGCTGTTCAGATGTATATATGCTGCTTTTGTCTCTCACACTAAATGGTTTGCGTGAATGATAAAGTATTAGTAATGCAAGTGGCTGTTCCTCATAACGCTTCTTGAATAATAATGCGGCTCTGGTTTAGACCTTTTCATGTCTGTCTTTCCTTCAGGAAAAAAATTCAAAGCAACAGCACCAGGATCTCAATATGCTTTTTTTTCTCAGACATGCAAAGGGCATCTGGGGGCAACTCAACCAGAAAGACGGGGAAATCAAAGTGATAGCTGTATTTTTCTGTTCCGTTTTGATTGCTCTGTGAAGCTTTCTTCATTTGGGAAATATGTAGTTAAAGAAAAGACATAAATCTTTCTGCCTTTTCTTCAGTTTCACCACTTCTACTATTTTAAACATATATGTACCAGTTATATCCATACAAACCGTTTCAAAATAGGAAGGCTTTGACAAGGCATTGTTACTTGAATCCAATACAAAAATCTGTCCGGATGATTATGTTAAATAGGAAGTGATGGAAAATGAAAGTCACACTTCCATTTGAGATTGTTAACCTTGTGCTTTTGCAGTAGCACCTATCAAGAGAAAGAATAGATGTCTGTGAGAGAGTGAAAGCTGGAAGGACTTGGGAAAAATTCATTCTTATTTCCTCAGGGGATTTTGTTGGCTTTTTTTGGTTTTGTTTTCAATTTTACTTATATGTGTGATGGCCTTTCTTACATTAGCACTGAAGTTTTATTGAGACATCTCCTGACACATTTACTGATGCCAAGTGAAGCATTATGCAGATTCCTTTAATTTGATAGAAATACTGTTGGGGTTACTCATAATGAGGAAACGTGTCAGAACCTGCAAACCTGGACTGACCTTTCTTCAAGACTCCTCATTTTCCAAGTGCTTTGTTGAACACATTGCCGCTGTTTTTTTTCCCAAAACCTTCTTTCAGATAGTGTGTTGTTTTCCATTTTCTGAACCAAACCTACAGTATCAGAAACGAGGTATCCAGAGTTGTTGACCCATTTTCTGGAAGTACTGGTGCATCTTAACTTGTCTTTCAACAGCAGTTTGAAAGAGGAAAAACGACAGAAATAGGATTTGGATTGCAGCTGAAGTTGAGGCAGGCATTGCTGCTTGCAATGTCTCTGAAGCCACAGATGGAGATGAGGCTCCTGTAACTGCTGCTGTCCTTGCACAGATGCAAGCAAGAGCAAGGCAGGCCCTTAGGATAAATTATAAAGTGGATCTGAAAGCAGATGTGCCACAGCTGTAAGGGAAGTGATAATGGAAGCAGTGAATTCAGAACGGGGCGGATGGCAGCAATCTGTCATCAGGGGGTGGAAGAGTGGAAAGGAAAAAGCTAGAGTGGGGTGACAGCGGAGTATAAGTAGGGAGGGGAAAAACACTGCATTAAGGGGACTCAGGATAGCCATAGAAATATCTGTGGAGGCTGTGCCTGGGAAGAGTAGAAAATAAGTTAGAAAATACAAATAACCTCCTTGGTCTTTAAAAAGAGTCTCAAGTCGTCTTTATCGTGATTTATGTTACCAGACCTCCTCAACAGAATTACAGTCATGTAATCCACAATTGCTGTTATTTATTCTGGATAAAGAAGGCAATTTTCACTGTGATCTCCCTTGACATTTCCCAAGGTCTACTCCTGTCTCATACCTTTCATCATCATGTACTTCTTCAAGGCGGCTCTCTTACCATGCTCAAAAAGAAATATGCATTTCAGTCACTCACCCTGGACCAGAGTGACACCGACATTACAGGTTAGGGGAGATCAATTGCATAGCCCTGCTCCTCTTCACCTGGGACGATCTTTGATGTGTTGACAAGGTTGGAATGCAAGTAAGACATTAACCCACTGTATCACAGTGGCAGGAAGGAAATAAAACAGCATCTTTCTCAACAAGGTATCCTCCCTTTTTTATTTTACGATCTGTGTCAATGGCAGTTGGAACTATTAGACCTGCATTAAAATTACAGATTACTTATATAAATGGGAGCTATGAATATCACAAATAGTAAAACTAAAATTGCACCAAGGTTCAGGAGACAGTATGTCTAAAACCTACAAAATTAAGGGCATTTAGAGGAAAGCCTCAATATCCATCTGCCCTTAATTTACCTCATTATTCTTGGTTGTCAGAGAACGATCTCAGTACTACATTAATGTCACTTAATGGCTTTTTCTTGCAAGGTTGACTCAGATCTGAATCAGACCACAGTAAAGGTGCAGCGGCATTTCCTTGGGTATGTAGGCTTAGATGGAGCAGTAAGGACAGGCTAACCTAGTGTTAGGGATGAAGCAGTTATTGTCACTTCAGTCATTAAATACTTTTGTTGCTGAATACCTCCTTTCAGGTGCTTTTATGTTAATACAGTCATGTGGGTTCTTATTCCTTTTTCTTTTCTTTTGAAAATATAAACATAAAGCTCATATTGTTCTGCAGTTGTGGCACAATATTGGTTTGGATAAGGGCCCTACATTCTAAATTTGAGCTGTTTAAGAATGAATTAGTAAGTGTAATGACCTGTATGCTAGAAATGCTGATGCCGCATTAGGTATGTCTTCTCTTACCCGCCTGTGTGGGCTTGAGCCAGGCTTGCAACGTCTGTGTATTCTGACCACAATGTATGTCTCAGCATTTGCATCCGTTAGGGTGGAAATTGCCCTGGACTACCAGGAGCCTGTGCTGGGGCCAGCAGATCTGATTTTCACAGCTGTGATCCTGGAAATGAGAGCAGTGCACAAGACTGAGGCTGTTGTGTAGTTTTTAATTAGCCCTTTTGAGAAGCAGGGTGTATTTGCTGGTCAGGAGATGCCTGCTCAGCACTGGCATGTGAGTATTTCTGTCTGAGGCAGGACTGTGCCAGACAGACCTTTTCCTGGACTGTTTTAAGCTCTCCTTTGCCATCACACCCCTGAGGCTGACTGCCATACAGGATAATCTCATGAAGCCAGAGAAGTCTGGCCCATCATTTTTCATTAGCAGCAATTTTATATTGAATCAATGGAAAGAATATTCCTGTGGTTAGGACTCAAGAGAAAGAGAATTCCTGAATATGCTTTCTGGCAAACATGTATGATTTCCTGTGCTCAGGGAGAGATTTGTTTCACCTAAATTTAGCTTAGGTGTATGGCTTCACTCTGTAGTCAGTGGTTCCCCACGAGAGCCATTCATTTGACCTGAAACAGCTGAATTACCCTCTTTATTAACTGCAGAGAGAACCTTAGACCAGAAGTCCAGCCTCAAAATGGCTTAACTGAGACGAAGCAAGATCCTAGCTTTCCTCTTAGGGACACAATGGAAGATGAGGTCAGTGGATCCTGCAGGATCTTGTGAGTAGAAATATGCCAGAGGAGGTGAGATGCCTAAGAATGGCTGTGAAGGTGGCCTCTCAAGCTAAAGAAATGGAATCCCTTAATACAACAGGGTTTTATTGAAGTGGGTATGATTAAACAGTATTATTAGTCTTCTGAAAATAGTCAATATCCATTTAAAAAGTAATAAGGGCTGGATCTGTAGTGTTCTTGTGAAGGAAGTTGCACATTCAAGCTTTTGTTTGCAAAATAGACTCTGATAGTTCAGGGGCTCCAGAATCAAACCTAGCAACTGCTCCATGCTCTGCAGTGCTGAGGGGCTGATGTAATATGGGGTGTGTAGGTGGACGTCCCTTTCTCTTGAAAACAGCAAGTGGATTTCTGAGTTCTTGACAAAACTTGTAACTGTTTTCTACTGGGGCTAAAAGCACATCGCAGATGTGGTTTGGAATCACTTTGTCATTCATTTGAAGTCTGTTTTGGCATGGGTTGGTATAGAAAGGAAAAAAAATGAGCCACTGGTATTAAAGAGGCGTAGTCAGTGGCACAAGGTCCAGCTGGAGGCCACTCGCTAGCAGTGCGCCCCAGGGGCTGATAGTGGGGCCAGTACTATTAAAGATCCTCTTATTGCCTTAGATGATGGGGCAGAAAAGCACCCCAGCAAGGTTTCAGACAGTACAAAGCTTGGAGGAGTGGTCGATATACCAGATGGTTGTGCTGCCTTTCAGACTTACACAGGCATACAGAAGCAACTGCAGTGAAGGTCCATAAAGATGATTAAAGGCCTGGACTATTTCACAGACAGAGGTGCTGCGAGATAGTTCAGCTTGGAGAAGGGAAGGTTCAGCAGCAAGATATTATCGATGAGTACAAACTCCCGATGAGCATCTCTTCTCAGTGGTGCCCATTGAACAGACAAACTGCAATACAGGAAATCCAACTTACGGCTGGTGAAACGCAGAACAGGTTTCCCACAAAAGTTTTGAAGTCTCCATCCATCCTTAGAGATATTCCAACCTGTCTGGCCATTGTCCTGGGTGTCTAGCTTTAGTCGGCCCTGCTTTGAGCAGGTGGGTTAGACTAGAGGTGCTTTCCAGCCTTGGCTATTCTGTGGTGGTTTAAAAGGTGTAATTTCACTTCTGAGGATTTCTACAGTGATCTATGATTTCTAAAAATGTGTACCAAACTGTTAGCCCATAGTTCCCCCATCAGCATTTCATTCTAACTACATATGTGCAAGTAGTTTAGAAAGAAAATGAAACCAAAATTCATATAACTACTCAGTTTGTACTTGGGGAAATGAAATAAACCATTTGACCAACTTTCAGCACAGGTCTTTATCCAGGCGGTCGATTGAGCTATTGCCTTTAATTACTGAACGATAGTAAACTTGAACATTTTAAAGTAATTAATTCGGTGGCATTCCTCAAGTAGTGAATCTTAAGTTAATTCCATACTACAGTGCTGCACTGTCTTGCATAGTTCATTGTAGCAGCTGGCTTCAGTGTCTTCAAAAATCTCTTTTAAATTCATAGGAAGTTAAAATGCACAGTTGCTAAAAATAATTTATACACGTTGGGAGTGATTCCTCAATATTTTTTTGTGTTTTGGTTGAAATTTTGAATTATTTCAGTAAAAATGAAACCAAATTTTCACTCATTGCGTGAGGCGAGAGACGCAATTTGTCAACGAGAATGTTGCCACTTCTGTGGGAAACAGGTCATGAAAGGAAGGGGCTCCTCACAGCCCCGTGATCTGTTTAGTTTGGTAACAGGAAATATTGAATACGTTCTTTTGGCCCTTTTAACCCCCCAGGTGGCCTCTTTCAGTAACTGCCCTTTTGTATAAATAAACAGACTTGAAGAAGTGCAGTCTTTGTGGTAAATATTTACCTGGAGCAGTCTGCAGGTGTGACCAGCAGGGGAAGCTTGGGGACATCCTCTGAAAAGCTGCCACAGATTTGGCTTGGATTCTGTGTTTTCTGGGTTATGATGACGTTCTCTACACACTTGTTGCAAGTAATTTTTACTCAGTAGGAGTCCTTCAAGCTTTCAGTAGCTTTGCAACAGTCTTCTCTCAGTTATCATTTGCCACCCAGCTGTTAGGGTTTTATTTTAAATGTAAATACCGCTGTGTATCATTTTCTAAACCTGTTGTCCTTAAATTGTGCAATGTGAACTTACAGCCTGGTAAATGAAGGTTCATTGAGAAGTCATGAGCCACCATCCAGAAGTGATGTTTCACACTGGGTCTGAATCTGAACTTTACCTGTAGTTGCTTGACAAGCATTTTGTCAGCCATTAGCATCCTCAGAGAACTTTCAGCATAGGGGGGATGTAAATTTCTTAGCATTTAAATAGCTGGGTGCTTATGTTTACACTCCAATATTCCCCTCAACTTTTTTCAGTACCTGCATATGCCCAGTGTTTCTAACAGCGCTGAGCAGCTGAATGTTGTGTGAATGAGGAGGCTCATATGAATGCCTAAAGGTTTGTGTGTGATCTGCTGTGATCAAGAGAGACTCATTTTTGAGGCAATAATTACTTTTATAATCTTTAAAAATGGATTAATAAACATGCTAGTGTGGTCCATCATGAAAACTAAGCTTAAACATTCCCATTTTCAGTTCTTCCCTTTAACTTTTTTTCTCTTACTTTTCAGTATAGGGAATTGCATTAGAATTCTGTATTAATAAATTTTATTTGAATGACAGTTACTTGCAAAATGTATTGCTCATTGAATTCCAGTTCAGAATGATGACAAATACAGAATTTATGGCAGGAGATTTACAGGGAAATAAGTTTTTCTTTTGTTTTTGTTCCAAGTAGCAGTATAAGGGTTTTTAAAAGGCAACAGGATAGTATTATAGCCAGTGGTTTATAAAATGGTTTGGTTTATACGTTTGATCTAGTCAAAGTAGCAAAATCTGGCTCTGAAATGTTTAATATGAAATGTTTGAAATGTTCCTGGTATCTTAAATATGTATGCATGTACCCTGTGGATATTTTGTACAGCTTAAGAGGTACAGTAGGCCCTGAAGTTTATAGGTTTATTGTGCTTTTTGGAGATAGGTGATTTTATAGACCATGTTACTTTGAAAGGCATCCAAGGCACCCAAGTGCTTTAGGAGCTTTGGCTGATCAACAGGAATATCAGGGTAGCCGATACTGAAGTTACTTGATGAACACTGAAAAACAGTGCTATAACTGGGGTCCCACTGTTTAGACTCACAGAAATGAAGTTAGGGTAGGCTAACAGTCATAGCAAGGGGAAGGGAACAGCAGTTTGCTGCTTCTCCTGGGGTACAAACGCACACTGCTTGATGCTAGACTTAGGGATGATTAGCTAGTGCATGTGAATGCCTCTTGCTGTCCCTGAGCTCTAGAGATCATACTCCTGTTGAAATCTTGGTGTAGATGGTACTATCTGTGATTGGGTGCAATTCTAAGTCTGCACAGTGGAGATGGGTTAATCTGAAGCGGGTATAGGACCCCTGATGTCAATATCATAATGAAACCCTTGGGGAGTGGTACTGTTGTGCACATCTGATAGTACCTTTGTGTGTGCCAGCTGCCCAATTGGATGCTGCTGCCAGCATGGGCATGGATGAGCTTGAAGGGTTCTGGTTTTGAATCCTTCTGCTTGTTTTTGCCTGGTTGAGGTCCTGTGTATTCCCTGAAGTTGTGGCAGCTCGGCTACATGCTCCAAGTGATAACATACACCACTGTGTTCCCCACCATGCGTCTTTACCACCCACTAGATTCAAATCGTAAAATCTTGTCATGAAAATAAATTATTATTCAAACAATTAATATCATTTAAATTGGCTTACTTCCTGGCTTAGCTGATACTTAGCTTTCATAGCACTGTGCTGCTGTCTCTGTAACAGCACTTTGCAATGCTATGATGTACGTGCCACAGCTTTTTGGTGCTGAATGTTAAAATGATATTCATAGCATGCTATCTAAACATGTTTATTTCTGGCAGAAAGTATAGCTTTAGGCAGTAAATACTTTCAGCTTTTGAAGGTGGACATGACAAGTCATGGAGGTAGTAAAATGCCAAGGAAACAGGAACATTGTTAATCTGTGGTGTTCTACAAAGTTATTACAAATACATATTTATGTTACAGTGAACTTTTTGAACACACACGTGGGAACTTAGGGTGTGAAAAATTCCTTATTATACTTTAACTCTGTGCGCAAAGCTCATTCCAGCATAGGCAGCTTTACCTTGTAACGCTCTGCTTTACCTCTGCAGCATCCCTCTGGCATTCGCCCTCATGAATCACAGCAGAGCAGTGTTGTCAGGGCTGCTCTTAAACAAGCAATTTTCTCTCTGCCCACTCACCTGCCACTTCAGTTCATGAGGCTATCACTGACTGTAAGACAAACAATCTAGCCAGGCGCTCACTGTACTACTTTTCAGAGAAGAATGCTCCCAGCACAGAGGAACTCATCTCACTTTAATATTTTTATATAAATCAAGGTGAAAACCAAAAACTCCAATCAAATTTCAAAAATAATAAACTGAGGCACTGTATGAGCAGAGTTTGGTTGAGGTTTGGGTCAGGTCCTCTGAGCAGCAGGAATGGGGCTTTCTCCTAGTGAAGCAAGGATTCAAGTTTCTGCTTATCTGATATGGAGAGTGGTTTGGCACTTAGGTTTTTGGAGCTTCGGGCCTTTCTTTGATCTGCATGTTAGTGCTTTTGCAATTTCTTAATGCTGCTAAGGTACTGTAGAGAAAGTCTTTTAAAGTGGAAGGCGAGTTAATTATTTTTGGCCTATGGTGTAGTGCTCAAAGCTATGTCCCAACTTGAAGGGCAGCTTCCACTTGCTGCCAAATAAGAGGGAGAAGGTTAATAGAGAGGTTATGAACAGATAGCTCCTTGCAGTACTAAGGGAATAAAGCAAGCAGCTCAGGAGCATGTGAGGCTTCACAGACTCTGGAGGAAGGTGATAGGGGAAGGAAAGTAACCCATCTTGAGCTGGTACAGGTGAGCATCGTCTTCGTTGAGCACAGGTTGGCTGCTACCTCAGATTATGGAAAAGAAAGGGGAGATGAAGAGGCCACTTCTGGAGCTGACAGAGGAGCAATCTGCTTGGTGAAGAAATCATTTCCCAGGTTCAGTTATCCACTCATCCTCTAGCAAAATGCCTGTATCACAAATCCCAGAGCACTGGTGATACATAGATAGTGAGATACTGGGAACAGTAGTCTTAACGTCCTCAAGTTTGTTCAAATGCAAGATTTTCTGCAGTAGTGGCATAGGCTCTAGCTAGCAAGGAGCATGGCCAAGAAAAAAGGACAAAGGATAAAGTATATGGAGTGTATAAAGTGTGTGTGTGTGTGTGTATATATATAAAAATAAAGAATATCCAAAGGATTATGTGTTACCTTGAACTTGCTGGAGAAGCTTGTGGTGGTGTTTTGTATGTAACACATTTAACTACCCTCAACCCAGAGATATTAAGAACTTCTGAGTTTGTTGAAGAATCAAATAAAAAATGTTTCCTCTTGCAATTTTAGTGAAAACTAAGACTTTTTAAATGGTTCCAAGTTCTTTGTTAAGATTTAGGGGGGCTGTAAGGGTGCTGGGGATGGACTCTTCATTAGGGATTGCAGTGATAAGACAAGGGGTAATGGGTTCAAGCTTAAACAGGGGAGGGTTAGGTTGGATATAAGGAGGAAGTTCTTTACTGTAAGGGTGGTGAGGCACTGGAATGGGTTGCCCAGGGAAGTTGTGAATGTTCCATCGCTGAGGGTGTTCAAGGCCAGGTTGGACAGAGCCTTGGGTGACATGGTTTAGTGTGAGGTGTCCCTGCCCATGGCAGGGGGTTGGAACTGAATGATCTTAAGATACTTTCCCACTGTAAGTGTTGTATGATTCTGTGATTCAGCAATGCCAGTTACACCAGGGAAAGGCCGTCAAGGATGTGTGCTAGTCTGCTTCATGAGCTGATGCAGTGAAATCAGAGAGAGCTCAGTCTGTGTTTAATTTTATTATTATCTGCTGTGTTTTATGCTGGCAGACACGTGCTTCCCTTGTGTGTGGCTGGGTTGTGGCAGAAATGACACTGGGGTGCTGGTGCAGAATGCCGAGCACTTAATATGAAAAAAGTCTTTGCTCTTTGGAAGCAATTATTAGGACTGCAGTAGGAGGCAGCTGGTCATGTAGACATAGCAATTGTATTCCTCTAATGTATAACAGTTAATACATTGCAACTCAGCATGAACTAGAACACCTTGTTGTAGACAAGCCCTGAAGTATTTGAATACACAGGTTCCTCCTGTTGAAATGTATTAAGGAGTCCAACTTGGCCTCCACATGGTGACTATTGTAAGCTTTCCTCATGAAGCTGCGTTACATTTCATCCTAATTAACACTGCTGCTGTAGCCTTATTAAAGAAACATTTGATTAAAAAGTACCTGAGTCTGAGTTTCCACATCCTCTCCTACAGGAATTCAATCACTCTCAGCTTTAGAGTGTTCATGCAGCTGATTTAATTTGGCCTCTTTCTCTAGATAGTGGCAGCAGCATAGTAGTAGTAAGCTCTCACTCTTACTACTTGTGTTTTACTCCAGAGAGAGCTACATCTGTTTTGAGTGCTGTCAGCCCTCAAAGTAAAGCAAACATGCTATTTCAGTAGCAAAGAAATTAAAGGTTAGTCAATAAATAGCAGTTACCAGCAGCAAATTAAGATGAGAAACATTTTATTGTGGAAATGGGAATGAATATTTCCTACTGTGAACCTGAATTTTTTTATTGAAATCAAATACATAATTAAGATTTTATTATGCACAGAAAAGGTTAGAAACCTTAACATCTTTTGTCCATAAGCCAAATATTGTAGTATGTTGATATCCATGCTGTGAGTTCCCCATTATGGCTCTGCCAGTAATTTCAACCTGGCATCTAGACTAAATTGTCTCCCTAGGAGCCAAGAGAAACACAGTTGATATGTGATCTCAGGCACAGGCCTTTCTTGAATAAATAAAAGCACTGTCCCATCTTACGAAATTACATCTGCTGGTTATAAGCTGTGATCATCTCTGAATGAGGGAGAGGGCAGAGCTCATCTAAGTTATGGCACAGACCAGTATTCCAAAGGAACTTGATGGGTTTTTATGCGCTCTTGTAGCTCCATTCATGTCTCAGCTGTGTGACAGAAACTGAAAGCAAGGTAATGATTATGACATGTCTGCACAGTAATTTTCAAGTAGGTGTTAAGAAACACACACAACACACAAATTGCTGGCTAAAGCTTGCTAAACAGCCTCAGAGCAGCGTGTTCTGTGAATGGAGATGTGCAAATGCAACGGGTGCCTATCATGCAGTGCTGAAACTGCAGTGGTCTCATCTCTTCTGCAAGCAGGGCTGAAAAGGAAGCCTAGTCCTCTGGAGCCCACAGGATTCCCTTAGGGCTCCCAGCTCCAGGGGCCCAAACAAACACAGTTGCAGTGTGACATCTAAACAGCATATTCCAAGCCCATCCCTTAGTCCAGTGGCTGGTCTTGTAAATCCCTTTAAGATCACCATCTAGGTTTAAGTAGCTGCATCTTACTTGGGCACCCCATCAGCCGGATGCCCTTTGCTTTGCATGGGTGATAAACCTGTAGCGACATGGGGGGCAGATGGTGCATGGTTCTCCTTCACTGCCCAGGGGCTGCGCAGCCATCTCAGCCTGTGGCTCCACACAGTGGGTGCTTTGCCCCATATGTGGGCTTCTGCAGTTGGTGGTGGCAGTGCTGCTTCCTTCATGCACCATATGTGGTGTTGCCCAAGGAGCTGTGGGATTGTTGGGATTTCAGATGTGCTGCGGGACTGTTTGCCCATGCCCAGAGTTGTGGGGCCAGTGAGAGTAGGAGCCTTGAATGCTCCATTACTCATTCCATGTGGCCGATAATAGTATCTAAATCATGTGCTGTTACTCAAGTTCTGGCAAAGAATGGCTCCAAGCAAGTGTTGTGTTTTCCATTATCTCTTAACATGAAGCTTCAGCAGTGGTGAATTTTATAATCTGTTTCTAAACTGGACAAAATCATCCTTTATGCCTCTCTTATTGCTGGAGCATCTGTTGCCACCTCAGCCTGAGCTCTGTAACCCTGTGGATTCCCCCCTCCCCCCTCCATTCCTCATTTCCTTAAAGAGCTGATTCGTTGTGATTTATTGGGTACAAACTACAAAGCTAAGTATTTTTCAGGATGTAAGTTGTAGTGGTTGTGAGAAGGAATGAGACTGTTATTCTCCCCCACTTTATTTTAGTTAAGTATTTTCAGAGGAGTGGGGAGGATATATTCTTTCCATTAGACCTCTTCTTTCTTAATCACCATTCCCTAATTAATTCCCTGGTTAAATATAAAGCAAGCATTAGCTTTGAATAATGTTTTCCTGTGTGATTAAGTAAAGAAGAATTCCTTTCTTGTGCATGGTGACTCATTGCCGGGGTATCTGGAGGGAGCCTCAGGGTGGATATTTGAGACTTTGGTCCCAGGTGCTCCTGTACCTTTGAGCTGTGTTTGCTGTCAGTCTAGAGGTGGGAGGCAAAGGTGATATCACGTATCAGTGGCACACAAAGAAAATCGTCTCTTTTGTGAAACCAGGGCTTTGGTTTCTCCTGGTGGAAAACTGACTTGGGCTCACAGAAAAGCAGATGTACAGCTTGGAGAAACACAAATGGGCAGTCTTACTTTCACAGTGCCTAGAGCCATCTCTTGTGGTGTGATGCATTTTCAGTGGTGTCCGAGCTGACCCAAAAACGTACCTTGCCTTTTCACCCAATGTCTTCTAGTTCATGTCCCTGAACCAGTTTACAAGCCTTTGACTTGTTCCAGTGCAGCTGTGTTGGGTCACACCACAAACCACATGTCTGAAAGAAATGAGGTTAAAAATAAAAGGCTCTCAAACAAAAACCGAGGGTACAGTGAATGAGGGCATGGCAAAGAGCTAGGGGAGGGCAGGCTTTAAGCTGACCAAGCTTATTTTACTACTGAAGAAACATTGTCTTACTCTATCCAGAGAATATGACTTTTTCTTTTTCCTACTGTACCAGCTTATAGTGTTGATTTTTAGCTCACAGCATTAATTTTTAGCTCAAAAGGCAGTTTTAATAACGATTCTAAGTTCAAATGTTGCTCATAGCTCAAGATGAGAAAAAGAATGTGCCTTTATTAACATGGCAGCAAGAAATACATATGGAATATGTTTCATATAATGACATGAAAATGCCTATGAATTGACTGCTTTAACAGTGAAGGCTACAACATCTAATCTCTGGGTGTTGGAAAACAGGCATTTAAAAGTACCCTTTGTTTTGATAAAAAGTTCAGCAAAAAGAAATCCCACTGATTTTTTTTCCCCCTTTCATTTGTTTTACAGGCATTTCCCTGTATTTCAACAGGAATTTATGGTAAGTAAGACCTTAGATATTCCTTACTGCTTACTCTGTTTTTCTATTATTATAATTTTAAACAGTCACATTTCATATCAAGTGTCATTTTGGAATGTAAATCTATATATATTGTGTTAAATAACAGAGACCCAAAACCTTTGATTGTGACGAGATACCAGTGTGGCGATAAGTGAGGTACTGTTGTGTAGCCCTTAGCACAACCCTCATCCTGTGAGCCAAGACCCACAGCTGTGATTACATTTCTGCAGCTCCAGTAACTCTTAAGCTCACTACTGTGGCTTCAGCAGGGAAAAATAGGCTTCCTGATGCCCAAGGTTGGGTAGAAAGTGTATTTTCCTCAAGCAAATTTGCTAGAATAGCATGAAATTGTCTTAGCTCCCTTGAGTTGTGATCCCACATTTTTAGTTTATTAATTTACATGCAAATGAGTGCTGCCTGAAAAACTGGAGGGGGAAAGGGTTATTACAAAATTTGTCACTTGCTTTGTTGCAATCTTAAGGCAATCCATCACAAAAAGTCAGCTGCTTTTTGGTTGACATTGTGGAAGAAGTGGGCACAATACTTGAAGGAGGAGGAAGATACGCTGTTCCATATATAGGAAAACATGGAGAAATTTGGAAGGATGTGCAAGTTACCAGGGGACAAAAATATTGTTTCATTAAAAAACGAAAGAGGCTGATTTTTTCCTTTCATTTTGGTTCAGTAGATGCATAGGTTGGATTACTGGTACAACTGAAAGGTTTTAAAGGAACACAATAAGCAGCAATAGATTCAAAAAATGCAGTCATCATGTAGCACCATAGTTTGACATAGCTGCCACTGTGTGAAAATAACACAGTAATTTTTAGATAAAGTAATTTTAGTTTTGTCTAATCATGTACTGCAGATGTGGGGGGAAGTGACAGGAATATTTAGGGTTGTTTCTTCTTTTTCAAGGACTTCTAATTTGAAATTGTCTGCTGAAAGTAAATCTGAATTAGGCTTCAGAAGGTAGAATCTAAATACTTTTGGGTCCTTTTCCGCTTCAGTTGCATTTCCAGTAGTGCAGAAGAACACGCCGATGCCATTGCCAGAAACACTAGAGCTCACTGGACATGAATGTGGTTTCCAGTAAAAGGAAACCTTTTCCTCCATGTTGGTTCTTAGTTCAGGTGCCCTTCTTGAACTTTTGAGGAGAGCTCTGCATTTTAGTTCTGGACTCTTCGACTCCAAATTTGATCTTTAATATTGATGCATTTTTGTTATTAATTTACAAAAACAGGCAGACATGGTATAAATATATGGAAATTACTAGTAAGTGGAATTCACAACTAATAGGAGTTCATTCAGTGGTGGTCTTGGTAGTCCTGGGGTAATGGCTGGACTCGATGATCTTAAAGGTCTTTTTCAACTGAGTTGATTCTATGATTTTCTTTTTTAATTGGCCTAGTTAATAGAAAAGGCCTTGTCAGGTGAGGAATACGATGCCCTGAAGTCAGTACAGAAAGTTGGAAAAGATCTCTGGTAGGAATCTCTAGTTTTCTTTTCTTGAGGTAATGGCTGCTTTTCCGGATGTTAGCATTGATTTTAACTGGAAAGTTGTAGCGCTACTGAAACATTATGTAGTGCGGCAGATGCTTTTCAGTAATTGTCTGCTGTTTTCACCTTTGGAAATGAATTCAGGCACATTTCTGCTAAAATCTGCTGCTGCTTTGTTTTGTTTTGTTTGTTTGTTTGTTTGGAGAATACAATCTCTAATTGATTTTACTGTTTACATTTTAATAAACTTTATATTCCTCAACGAAATAAATGCCTTCTTTCCAGGCTCTCAGATATTCTGCTTGAAAGCAGTAATTAAACAGGCAATCCTGCATCAGGCTTCAGGTGTCAGTATTTTCAGGAATATTTGATAGCAGTTGCAGTGCTGAAATTATGCAGTGTGATGTGTTTGAGGTGTAAAGTACACCCAAAAGCCACAAAGCTATGCTTTCATCTTCCTGGTTTTGTTTGGGTTTTTTCCCCTCCATATATGCACATTCCTTTAGATCAAGTCAGTGTCTAGACAAGCACGTGGATCAGCTTCATTCCTGCTGGCCTTGCTGATTAGTGTTGCTTCACGTATCGCGCAGTTAACACTGGACTATCCCAATAAAATGTTATTGAAGGAGCACACAGCCTTGGTTTCTCACCTCAGGTCCATACAAACAAGTGCTGTCCTTTCAGGAACCCTTGGCTGATAATCGGGTTTCACTTCCAAATGGAAGTGGATAAATTTGCAAGAGGTGAACTGAGTGTATCCAATGTAGGAATCTGTATTGCGTTCTGCTTCAAATTCTTGTAAAGGCTTTGATTATTTGCCTTTTCTGTTATTATCAGGAGAGAGTAGTCATGCTTCTCTGGAAAGCAATCCTTTCCTCTTTGCATCACTGCAGAGCACTCCTCTTCTCCCATAAAAAGAAAAGTGGGAAGAAACAAGCAAGCAAGCCTCTTTCCGAGGTTTTGGCTAAGGGCAGATTGCTTTTCATGAGAAGGGTGTTGGATAGAGCGAAGGTCTGCCTTTCCTCCCCAAACACTTCCCTGACACTCCATCTCCACCCATAGCACTGTGGATGTTCCAGCTTGAATGAGTTAAAGCCCTGAGAAGGCTGTTTGCCATGAAGGCACCGTGCCAGGAGACAAAACTTTGATTTTTATGTGCTTCTATTTAAAGAGCGCTGGCAACAAATTCAGTCATGAGGGATCTTTGGTTTGGGAGTCTGATAGTTTCAAATGAGGGATTAAATCCTTAAAAAACGAAGTGGAAAGCAACCAATGATGAATGTTTGTAAGGACTGCAAACCAAGTAAGAGCTTAAAGGCACTCAGGGGTTTGGGGAGGAGGTGCTACCTTTTCCTAAGAGATCCCCATCACCTCTGAAATGCTTGTAAACTGATAATCAAAAAAAGAGAAGGTTAGGAAGAGTCATATCCCGATGGATTCCTGGGTTACTCTCTTCTGTTGCAATAAATGCTTTCCTTTATATCAAAAGCATGAAGATTCCTAAACAAACCTGATGAGGAGGAGCACAGAGGACTTGCAGCACTCTCGTATCACTGGGGAGGTACTGGAGTATTGAGCAACAGATCCTCAGTAGTGGTTCAGTAATACTTGAGCAAGGCAGTCTTAACCTTATCACAGCTTCTCTGAGGCCAGCTACATTTTTAAGGATTTTCTTCTGGTTTGTCTCTTTTTTTGTCTTTTTCAAGGCAATTTTACTATCTGTTTAAAAAATAAAAATTAAAAAGTAGTAAAAATAAATCTACTGACAAATATGTAATCCTGAGGGTAAAAACTGTTATTTTAGGCTGTAGTGTGTCAGATTTTCACCTTATGCACAGTGAATCACCATTTACACATCCACTTTCCCCATAATTACCATCTCGTTATGTCTGAGGTACTGCCAGAAGGAGGGAGTTAAAAAAAGCAGCGACTTTCCTCGGTAGATTTTATGGCAGAACACCTCATTATAATGCCTTTAAGAAGCTATCCTCAGATTCTGGTGTTTGCAGCCTGCGAAGTGAGCAAGAATGTCTGATATCGAGTGCTCCAAACCTTACGAGCTGCAAAATTAAAACAAGGCTCTGCAGGTGGATATGAGAAGACAGGAATTTTCATGTTTGTCACAGAACTCTGTTGAGACGTAATTATGGGGTCGACTGCATATGGAAGGAGTTGAAGACCTTACGGTCTATGCCCACCTATTTGTTACTTTCTTACTGGTATTTTAAAGTAATACAGTATTTGGCCTCTGCTCCTAGATACTTCTGTTGGCAACATAAGCAAGTATTTAATTGTTATGTTAAACTTAAGGGAGGGGAAAAAGAGAAAAGGAAAGAGGGAGGGAAAGCTGAAACTAAGAGATGCCTCCAGTTGCTGTTTTTCTTTGTCTCTGCATCAGTATAGCTGTATATTTTACCTTAGCTTGACTTTCTCGAAAATGATAGCATCTGTCCTTTCTGAGAAGATAATAGCAGCTCTTGGGTTTTGTTATGAATATACGTTTGCATTTCTTTAAAAAACACCAAGAAAGGAAAAGAAAAAGACTTAAAGCCTTGAAAGTGCCGAATGTCTGTGGTGATTTAGGCAGTGAAAATGCAGAGGTTCACCAGATTTTAAACAGCTTTATTACACTGGAGTAAGACTTGTTTCTTTTACAGTCAGGCTTACTTGTAACTTTTGGCCTGGTCATGGCAAAACATTGCAAGGTTAAATTTATTATGTGTTTCTAAAGGCGAGTCTGAAAAGCAAGCTTAGAAAGCTGGGAGAAAAAAAGCAGTGTGCAGTGTGTATAGGAAATAGAATCAGATAATGTGTTCTCAAGGCAGGATGCAGGGAGGTATCACAGATCCTCTGCTCTGCTTTGTCTTTATGTGTGGAGAGAGGTCCCTTGTTCTAGTGCCAGCTCGTGTCACAGCTGTCCTGACCTCTGGTGTGTCCTCCTCAGTATCCAAAGACCGATTCATCCTGCCAATCCTCAGAGGGCTGTGAGCGTATCCATCAGCTCTTCTCCCCGTGAGGTGATCCCGGATAGATTATAACAAGGGATTAATCGACAGGTGCACTACTGAAGAATTATAAAAGCCCTCTGAAAATCTGAGTCAGAAGACTAAACCAAATGTTTTCTAAGGTGGAATAAATTCCTGACACAGGGCTAAAGGTTGAGGCAATCTATTTCCATCTTTCCCATCTGTTTTGTCTCATTTTCTGTTGGCATTTCGTTCCTAAGATTATATATTTCTTTGATGAGCAATTCTAATAAGGGTTGCACTGCGTCTTTCCAAGGAAGGAGTTAGCTGCAAATGTTTTAGAGCAACTATACACAAATGTATAGTATGTAACTGTGAAGCAGTCTTGTATTTATCTCCTGCCTGGTGCTTGGAGTCCCTGTAACCATCACAATGGCCCTATGCTGTATGTGATCATCAGCATTTGAATATTGTGATGTCAATTATGGTGACCTAGGAAAATGGATATTATATAAATTCTCTGGGGGGGGGGGGGAG
>JANRGW010012340.1:0-13887 GCA_024733675.1 Psilopsiagon aymara | reverse complement strand
GTGAGGGTGGTGAGGCACTGGAATGGGTTGCCCAGGGAAGTTGTGAATGCTCCATCGCTGGTGGTGTTCAAGGCCAGTTTAGTCGTAGGCTTAGGTGGCATGGTTTAGTGGGAGGTGTCCCTGCCCATGGCAGGGGGGTTGGAACTAAATGATCTTCAGGTACTTTCTGATCCTAACTATTCTATGATTCTATAATTCTGTACATATACATATACTATATCTACAGTGGGCAACTTTAGAAATTGTATGTGCTGTTGATGTTTTAGAAGTTTTATTTACCATTAAAATGTCAACCGAATCACAATGGTCAAGATTTTCCCAGATTGTTGTTAGGTTACCAAGTCTTGATCAGAAATCATTAGTTTTTAGGAGCTCTGAGGTCTTACTCATTTCAGCATGATACATTCATAGATATTTACATTTGCAGAGATATCAGCACTCTAGGAAGATACGTGTGTTTTGTACCCCTTAAAGGAAGGAAGTCGGGAGCTGTGTTTCCCAGTCTTTTTCACTGTAAACTCTTGGGTTCTCAGGCCTTTGCTGAAAAGCAGCCTCTTACTTAACTTTGCTTAAAGTTACAAAATTTTGCTATGTACAAACTTCCATAAGTATTGCAGTTAAAAAAAAAAAAAAAAAAGAAAAGAACTCTGTTCCTTACAAAGTGCTTTTACCCACAGGATTCTTCAAGGGAACTGGTACTGGGTTTGTCCGTGGGATTGCATGTGGTGGGATATATGTGTGTGGTGGGAAGGCAAAGCGAAGTCTACTTTTCAGGCTTAATGTCCAGTGTATGTTAATGTATTATACAGTTACTTTGTGTCCAGTTTCATTAGCCATTCCTCTCTGCATCGCATATCATTGATTTCTCATAAGCTGGAAGTATACTTCCATCAGCAGCCTAATGTTTGCTGCTGAGGTTTTTTAACTTTCTGCCAGATGGTTTCTGCTCAATTCTAAACCAGACCCAACCAAACCCAACCCTACATACAAATTTAACCTTAAATACAAGTCTTCTCATTTTATCCCCAAGTTAAGCACAGGTCAGTGGCATACATTTGTGCAGTCCCCCCAGATGCAGTAGATGATTCCTTAAACAAACACAAACCTAAGTAGACACAGTATTTGCACAGATAGCTGTCAAGTCAACAAAATATGCCCCCATTTCATTACTGAACACAGTGCAATAAGCACTCTGAACAGAAACACATTTCTTCTGGTATTTCAGCCCTAGAACATACTGAAGGATCCCCATGGCCAAATTAAGTTGAAAAAACATGCACAATGAAAAGCAAGATATTATCCTGTTTGTCACTTTTATGGGGTCACATGCTTTCTAATGTTAAAGCTGGATCATATAGCACTTCAGTCACACAATAAGTAAGTAAACACTGAATCGCCCCTCTTCCTGACCCTGCTTCTTTCTCCCTGGCCCTCAGAGGAACAGGGGAAAGAGCAAAAGAAAGGGAAAAAAGACAACTTATATTTGCTAGGATTTGGCTTCTGGCAAGAGACATTATAAGGAATTCATTTCCTGGCTCATAATTTACATGTCCAGTCCTCCCTCCCACTCCTTTTATTCTCTCCCACCCTTCCCCCCTACTCCCTCTCCAAGCTGTCTTCTCACTCCACAACATTTGCCGCAGCTTCCTGCCGTATGTTTGCTTTCTATTTTCATATCCATGGGAAAGGAATCTGCTGTAGCACAAGGCTGCTATCCTGCCTGTGCCTGAGCCGCTGCCACTGCCACCTTTAGCTTAGGCCACAGGTATTTGGACCTCATTAAGTGATGGTGAAGCATCAAGCAAATGACAGTCATTATGTTTTAGCAGAGTCAGCTGGAGAAATCTCCTCTTCTCTTTAAGGTTTTTGCTTTCTGCTGGCAAGCTGCAGATAAAATAATTTTCAATTTTAAATATTTAATCTAAATCCTGTTTTAGGGTTTTATTTTGGGGAAAAGACAGTCATGTCCCTCTTGCTCATTAAAGGGCTCTCTGTTGTGTATCTTTGATGCTGCTTTGGGCAGCTCTTCTACTTTGATCCTGTTAGAAATAGGCTCATTACAACATCCACCTCTCAGAGTAACACTTCAAAGAGCTTTGCGAAGGACAAAGGAAGGAATTTAGAAACAGAGCCAAGTGGCTCTCAAGTATCTTGACTAAATTAACTTTGTATTAAGAGTTACTGGCCCAAATGCAATTTTGAGAGGACGAAACAAAGAAGTATCTCTGTGTGCTTCTTTCATGTATTTTATATCAAATTAATAAACACACTGGAAATTTTCTAGGACTCTCTGCCATAACTTCTGCTAAACTAAGCAGCTACACAGTTGTCGCATCAAACTTAACAGCTCTGGAGTTCTTATAAAGGTGGATTGACATTACTAGTTGATTTATATTGTTCAGAATAACAAAGCCAACACTAATCAACCAGTGAGATTAACAGAGGCAATAGGCAGTTCTCAAAATCATCATTTCCAGAAATAGCAGTAACTATGTACATTTCCAACACTCTTAAATCTATTATAATTGTAATTATTAGTATTATTGGTCATTCTCCCATTTAATGTCATTACTTCTGATGTGTTTGACTTAAGATTTCATTTAGGAAGTCATTACCATTACAACATGTTATTTGTACTATGTACTTTAAGCACAAATCTCCGTGCTGTACAAATACAAGCTACTTAAGTGGCCTTGTCCCAGCAAAACTGCAATGACCATCAGAAAGCTTAGCTGATGCCCTGAGTGTCATAGTCATGCTGCCTAATAAGTGTGTGTAAAGCAGTCTGGCCTTTGTACATGACTGTGAGCTTAGACTCTTGGTTCATATTGCCGTAGTCCCTCCCATAAGAAGGGCTCTTTCCTTTTGAAATATCAGATGATCCTAGTTTAAGAGGTAGTGATCTTGACATAAACCCTTTGCATGTGCTGTAAGTCAAATGCAGATGTCGTTCATTACCCTAACCAGTGGAACAGCCTTTGAGAACATGTATATTGGTCTCTCAAAAATTTAAGTTCACTTGAAAGTTCTGAGTTTTCCATTTATTCTACCTTGTGAACACCTTCACCAGAAGGTTTTCTGGACAAATCAGAGCATCATTTGTCTGATGTCCCAGTAACATACTAATCCTGGCTTAGTCAGGCTTGAGCCATTCTTAGTTCAGAAAATTCTCCTATAAGTAGCAGGTGTTTTACAGTACCCAGTATTACAATGCAAGTTGCGCATTCTACTGTGAAAGTATAGTAAGCCTGGAATAAACAGAGAAAACCCACCAGGAAGCCTGCACCTATTAAGTGCCAGGATGGAGGGTGCAGATGGCTACCATTCATCAGGCCTAAGCCACATTCATTATGTGTTTTATTGCCCTCTAAGAACTATCATAGTTCCTTGCCCACACATACTTCTTCTCTGTCTTCGTAGCAGTCCTTGAAATGCACTTATGTGTCTCCTTGAGCCATAAATTTCCCTCTTGCAGAGATTTATCAGTGAGTTTAATCAATATACTATGATTTTATTAGGAGAAAAAAAGAGCTGTATAAACTTTTGCTATTACATAAAATTTCATTCAAAATAAAGAAAATCAGAGCTTATATTAATTTGGTCTACCCATATGTATTTCTTTGTTAAATATGAAGTGAACGCTAACATAATTTCAAGTTCTTCATCTGGGTTCATCAGAACTCATAGGATTTCCAGTCTGGTAAAGGAAAACAGAGAATAAAATTGTAAATTTGATCCCCAAAGTGACTAAATTTAAGGTAGAGCATTTGGGGACCAAAAATGAAACTATTCATTGACTTATTCATTCCACTTATTGAGGAATTTACTTCCCAGCCACTATAGCCCCTTATCAGCATACCCAGCTGAAAGATATGGTGATCGATGAACTACTTCAATGTCGTGTACAATTTATTAGCAGTTATTAAATTGGAGATCCAGCCATTACTACTATTTTGATATCACTATGTCCTGTAGCAGCAGCATTCTCCTGAGCAGCAATTCTCACTCTCTGGTTCTCATCTTTGAAGTTATCATTTAAATCTTTAATCTAAGATTCAGAAGAAAATATTGACAGACTGTACATTTCATCCACAACCTGTATTGCAGATTGCACCTAACTTCATAAGCACTTCTTTCACATATTCTGCTAGTCTTTCTGTTCATTATTTGATATTTTTTTTCCCTGTTAAGATTTCCAGCAAATAATTAAGTGAGGTAGCCATCTAGTAGCTGCATCACATTCCTTATATCCTTCTTGTGGTAGTTAAAGTAATCCCATACCGATTGCTCTCTGTTCTTATAAGTAAATTATAGGATATATGTAATCAGTCTGCTCTTTATATTTTGTCTGTGAAACCCAAATTTACTTTGTAAGTGTAGTCTTAGTTCTGTTAAATTCTTCTCAGCCCTAATTGTCCTGAGGAGTGTAGCTTTTTTTTTTCCACCCAGTGCAATAGTTAAGGAGGATCCACTTAGTTACTTACCATTACTTCAAAATACATAACTCTTTTGGAATTGTTTGGAATTCTCTGAGCCCCTTGAAGCAGGCATAAGTTTCAGGTTCATGATGTCTCACCCTAAAGTTCTCCTCATCCATTTCACAACTCCAGCAATGAAATAAAAGTTTTCAGGATTGTCTGATTTGACAACTGGGACAAAATCCAATGACTAACACACCATTAACTTAGTAAGAGATGGGTAGAAAACCTATTTATTTTATAAATAAGAAAGCTACAATTAAAATAGCTATGAATCAGTCTCCACTGAAGGACTGGAGCTTACTCTAAGGTGGAGTTGGAGGGTTGCCACTGTTTTGGAGAGTTTTATGCTGTCCTGGACATAATACCTCAGCATGATACTTTAATGTCCGTTTGTATTTTTCTCTTTAATGCAAACCGTGTTAAAATCAGCCTTGTTTCTGATCAATCAGCCCTCTGTTCAGAAGGCAGCTTAACCTTTGTACTTCAGCCACAAGAGTAGAGAATCTGTCTGGCACAGGCAGAACCCACACTACAAGTTAGGAGGGGGAGAGTGCAAGCACCTGTAGTGTAACCTAGTTAAGGTCTCTGTACAAGTCCCTGCACACTGAGTGAATAAGAAAACCTTGATTTGTCCACCTCAGTCTTGCTTTGAACATCTATTATTATCTATCTATAACGTCTCTGTAAAGAGATGAATCTTTTCTTTCAATAGCAGAAATGTCTACCTGGGATGAAGTCTACCCTTCAGGAGAATGGTCTTGAGGTAGAGTAGCAAGTCCCTGTTTCTGCTGCACCTGATTTCTGGAAGAATTTACCAAAGCAAAGGCCAGGCTATAATGCAATTTTCTAAAACTTTCCATCTTTTATTCTGGTACAAGCCAGAAAGATTATGGGCACTGACAGCAAGTCTCAATAGCGTATTTTCTCCACCAGTAAGTCACTGACAGGGCCAAGCATTTCTATTGGCATGGGGATGCTGTCAACATTGTGGTTTTGATATAGGAGGACACTAGCACAATGGTTGTTATGACCTTCTTTTGTGTAGGGAGGTATTCCTTTCTCTGACTGTGCTAAGCAAAGCTGGAAAGCTCAAGATACTGTGAAAAATTCTTCCAGTTTTGAACTGACCTTTGTCATTTCTGTCTCTAAGTCTATGGCGTATCTTGTCACAAAAAACCTCAGAAGTGTCTGAATAGAACACTTGCTGACAACTTGCCTTTAGGAAATAAACTTTTGTAACTAAACTCCTGGAAAAAACTTTTTTAGGGCAGTTGGCAGTTTACAGTCCTGATGGGCTACATGCTGTCTTGAGGGTGGTTCTTTCAAAGTTTGCTCTTCCTCTAAATTCCTCACTGCTTATAACACAGTGCAATGGCCTTTAGGAAGTGAAATACTGGTTTCATTCAAATCTTAGTTCTTCTTAGTTCTTCCCCCCAAAGTAGACCCTAATCTACCTTTCAACTTTCTCTTAGTATCTGTTTCAGGCATAGCCTCATGGAAAAATTGACTGACTTTTACAAAGTTGCATATCCAAAGGAATATCCATACCCAATATATGAGGAAACCCAGCTTTTACTGATTGCTTTGGTTGGCTTATAATGTACAGAAGCTCTCTGTCATGTTCAAGCAAATAAGTTTTTACTTGGAAATATTAGGTCTCACATTTCGCTATCTATTCTGTTCTCCTACTTCTCCATTTATTTCACTGTCAACTGAAGAGGATCCTTTTAGGACAAATCATACCATGCTTTGAAACCTTACCTGAAAGCTGAGTTTAAGATTGTACAGTTTGATTCCATCCTATTTTAAAAAAATATGCCAACCTCTGTAACAGAATCCAAAGCAGCCAGTAGTGGCTTATATGGCAGTATTATGAAATCCCTTGATTTGCTGGGAATCTTGATCTCATATGAGTTTTTGAAAAAGTATGTTATTTGCAGTTCTCTGGACAACTTTTCCTCCCCTTCAGACCCCCTCATAGATTCTTCAGATGTAGCTGCTTTAATTGTGAAGCACCCTTACCAGCACTATGAGTGCATCTAATTCATCATGCAGTGTCTTGGAATGTCATTCTTCTACAACATATAAATATATTTCTTTTTTTAGCACAGTTTACCAATTCCATATAAGGAGAAATCAAATCCTGATACATTTCTCAAAACTGTGGCATATCTCTGGGAAACTGTTGCCTAACAACACTTTTCAGTTCATAGAAAGTTTCTCTCTCAAAATCTTGAGTTTACTGACTTCTGCCATTTTCAAAAGCTCATAGCAAGAGGAATATACCCATAAATTTGGACTGCCTTCTTATGGGAATGTGGTTTATCTATTTGTTTAGTTTCTGAGGAAAAAACTCACTTGTTTTTCTCAGGGAGGCTAAGAAATGATAGGCAACTGTAAAAGACAAATAATGGAAAGGGCTGAAAATGTGGACCTGGAGGGAAAGGAATGTACTAAGGATTTTTTATGCCTTTAGTGACAGTTAGTCCTCATTTTACTCCAAAACCACTACTCATGTTTTTGTGGGGAACTATGTTCCCTTGTTCCCTTATGGGAGAAATAAAGCCCAGTGATCTGAGTTCTTTTCCAAGAAAGACTAAAAGGTATGTTTTGGGTTTTTCTTTGCCTTTCATAAAATGCCATTCTAAAGGCCTCTAAATAAATAGGTATTATAAGCAAGCTAATATCACACAACACTATACAGGTGATTGTGTTTACTATAGGCTTCTGTAACAGTAGCTGATCAATTTGTTTCCCACACATATCTTTCATAGGTTTCCATACTAGACTGACCTTTTTTTGCTCATCTTAATTGCAGAGATTAACTAGGAAAAAGTTCTGTTTTAAATACAAGTTGTAATTAAAAAAAAGAAAGAAACCCAAACATTTTAACATTTATGAGTTTAAGAAGCAGCATATTGAAGTATTTATTTTTACTGACAGCAAAATAAAAATTAATCCTTTGGCAGGATGACAGATTCCACTTGCAAATGTGTTTTGAAACTTCTGTACGGATTTTTCTTCAATCTTTACTGAAATTATCAATCATATTCCTTTATCTGTAGATCATTTGAACATCTATAGACAAAAGAACCTAGACAGATCTATAAAAATGGAATTTCAAAATGATGTCTTTTACACGGACTTATCAAGATTATACACAGAGAGTTAATGCATTGTGCTTAGGTGGCTATTTTCTCAGTCCAAGAATACAGGTAAGTATCTCATAGCTGACATAAATCATGTATAAATTTAGAAACCTCTACTAACTGAAAATTAATTTTTGTCTATTAATTTATGACATTTTTGGGTTCATGCAGCTTGGGACAGGCGGTAAGGTATGTGAAATGGGGATAGCTCATATACTCTGGGGTTACTGTGCTATTTGCATGGCTGTTGAGAAATGAATGAGATAGTTGAGCTTGATGAGATGGTACCCTCTGTGCCTGGTCCTGCTGCCACCTGTAAGACCTCTGGGTTCCTCTGACTGCTGTGGGGTCAACGGAACAATCACTGTGCCAGGCACTAGACAACTTCTTTCTGCAAGATGAAAAATGAAATGTCAGAGTTCAGCAATTAAGGCAGTGGTCAAAGAGATTAATGTGACCAAACTGAGGCACTAAACTGACCAGACATCATTCACAAACTAGTATTACTCCAGATAACATGACAGAGTGCTCTGGCCCAGGGAGATCTATTTTTGATGTACTGGCATCTGAACAAGAAAACTGGAATTAATAGTCACATCATTTGTTTCCCACTCCCACCCTTCTTAAATTATTGGACAGGGCACATGGGATAGCAAGAAGCTTAATGCCAAGGCTGATGAAAACTGACCCATTTCAGTTTGCATGTGACTGGTAAGATGAATTTTAGAGGAACTGTGTCAAAAAGCCTCATGTTTCCACTGATGAATGCTCTACAGTCGATCTCTCAAAGACAGCAGATGGGAAACAGTGAACCTTTTATAATACAGTGGAACAGAGAGGGATGTTTTCAAGCAAAATAAATAAAAAGATGAAAGCATAGCAAAGAGCACCTTTATAAATGAGGTAACAATGGGCTATGAACTCAGCTATCAAAATGAAGCTTTCTTTTTCTGTCCTTTTGCAACACCAGCATAGTTATCAGCTATACAGAAAATGGCACCTCACTAAATGCAAAGCAGATTTGCTCCTGGTCTGCACACTGACTGCAAGTAGCTGGTAGAATGAGGCATAAGACATTTTAATCAATTTAATGAAAGTGTGTGAGGCAAATACTTTATACTGGGTTTGAGGTATTGATATGTTCCTTTTTCTAACACTGTGTGGAAATTATATTGATCTCATCAGTGTTAAAGTTGTGAGCAATGTGAACATAGCTTTCTTCTAGCAGCTCCAGTCTCAAAACTACATAATACCTACTGCTTGCAGACTTGGCAAAAGCTGATGTGCTCTGCCTCCATAATTTCTGCCCTGAAACTGTTGCTGAGTGAACAGGTACATCTTTTTCTATCTGCATAAATGATATAGAGTAATTATATTGGGGTTTATATCAGCTTAGCTGAATTGGTTGGTCATTTAAATCAATGCAAGATGTTAGAAGCAGCCCTAGGTTTTGTATAGGGCTTGGGTATTTGCCTGGGTATGGAAAGGCCACTATACTTGTGACAATTGTGAATTAAACTCAGGTGAAAACAACTCAGAAATGCTGTCCAGAATTTGCTAAGTCTCATTTGCACAAGGATGATATTTCTCTGAAGTGGTCCCATGTTACTACTGTACTGTTTGTTGCCAGCCAGTAAATGGTTTGTTGTCTTCTTTTTTTTCCTTTTTACTTTCCCCTCTCTAAAAACCATAATTTTAATGGCACATTCTGCCTGGAATTACTTGTCCTTTATACAAAATGGTGTCTGCTTTCTCTGCTTCACAGGTACAGCTGCAAACACTGTTCACTAACTGAACATATGTATTTTCCAGGCAAGATGACAGGTATGTCTGAGAATCAGCTATGAAATAATTTGGAGACAACTGACTTCTCTTTATGTGTATGTGTCAATATGATATTTTCTTTCCTATTGTTCTGCCCACCTTGTGTAGTTGCATTTGTGAGATGCAATTTAATGCAGTTTCTCATCAGTTCAAACATGGGATCAGCCCTGCACTAACCATAGGCATGTAGCTCCCAGGCAGCTCACAGACAGGCTGAACTCAGGCTATTTTAGAGCCCAGTCAGACAGCACTCACATGAGCCTGCAAAACTCTGTGTAGGATTTAACCTTCATTATGTCAAAGGGGCATTTGAATATTCATTTCTTTTCAGAAATAATGGTTCTGAAAGTTCCCAGCATTGGCTATATGGTAACATTTTGCTCCCACTAGTCCCACCTATAAAGATGAAGGTCAGGATCGAGTGGATGAGTTGATTGTAACACAATGTGGTGTCTACTGGCCTATTTTTACCCTTAGAAGCAGCTAGAACCTTCTATTCACATTTTATATTCATTTATGCCTATTTGCTAAGTAATTCTTTTCTTCTTCATCTTTCTATACCCTGACACCTTAATCTCGCTGACATCTTACAATAGTTAATGAGAAACAGCTCCTTGTCTTTTCGTTGCTTGCTTTTCCTCTCTTAACACTAAGGCATTGAATGATAGTTTACTTTGCAAGACTGGAAAATGTTGTGTTGTACTTCTCTTTTGGAGAATATATATATTAACAGAGCTCACACCAAGAACAATAATGACAGCCTTATAAGCATGATTACTAGCTGAGACACAAGTACAGACACTCTTGAATTTATCACCCAGGTATTATTTTTAGCTCCAGACCTGAAAGCAATTTCCATATTTTATAGACAAAAACATGACACCTACCTATAGAAGAAGCAAAATCTATCTAATATCTTTGGAAATACAGAACAGCTTCTAAGTAAAAGTGTTTCTGCTCTATGACTGAAATAAAGAATGTCTCATTAAAAGAAATCCTTACTCTACATGGATTAAGAACTTCTTTTTTTATTTGAAGAGGGAAGACTCTTGGCTTATGCTAGTGTGCCATAGACTCACCCAATAGTTAGGATTATATACAAGAAAGATCTCTCGCTTCTTCCGGATTGGAATCAAGCCCAGTGACATCTGTTCTTCAAGGGTAGTATCCAGGTTGTGAACTCAATAGCCTCTCTAAGTCTTTTTAAGTCCTGTGGAAACTTTGACTGCAGTGTGCCAATGGATACTGGAGAGGGACTCTATCAGGGATTCTAGCAATAGCACAAGGAAGAATGGGTTTAAAGGGGAAGCTCAGGTTAGATATAAGGAAGAAATTCTTTACTGTGAGGGTGGTGAGGCACTGGAACAGACTGCCCAATGAAGTGGTAAATGCCTCATCTGTGGCTGTGTTCAACACCAGGTTGGACAGAGCCTTGGTTGACATGGTCTAGTGTGAGGCATCTGTGCCCATGACAGGGGGTTGGAACTAGATGATCCTAAGGTCCTTTCCAACCCAAACCATTCCATGATTCTATGACTCTAAGTCTACATCTTTGTACTACCAGCACCTATGACAAAAAGTAAATCTGTCCAGACTCGGGGCCTGCACTGGTAAGACACCTTCTTGATCTCCTGATCTCAGCCTGCCAAAAGTAAGCCTGACTAGTCAAAATTTCTTTAGGTGATTGCTTCTCAGGTTCAGATGGGAAGTGGAGTATTCCATTTCATTCTTTTTCAGAAATTGATGGGAAAGACTCTCCTGATGATGCGTAGAAACTTTTTCTGAATCTAATATATTTATTTTGCTGTCTCTTCTCTCTTTATGATGATATTGACAAACTTTTCTTGATGCACTGTTCTCACTTGTTTTGACTCAAGACGGTTAGGCTACCCAGAAATACACACCTTTTGTACTGTCATTTAAAGGTTTAACACTTAGAAAAATCAGGTCTGATGAAAATCTAGTAGTTCCTTCTAATTTTAGCATGTTAGCTTTTCTTATCTAATAACTACTCTGTGCAGTGTTTCATTTAGCTGGAAGTCAGGGACAAAAGGTAGATGTGGTGAGTTAAGATGGAAAGAGACAATACTTAGAATAAGATACTGAATAGTAACAGGCATGAAACTTATCATGGTGTCTAGTTATTTTAGCTGGGGCTTCTGTGGTGATTTCCTGTTTGTGCTTCCTAGTTCAAAGCAATAATATATTTTATGTTCTTTTGTCTTATTTCCCCTTGAGTTTTTCTCACTGTTCTTGAAAAAACAGTTAAAAAAGATCTTTGATAAAATGAACCTCTACATGAACACAGTTTCTGAATATCCTGGACTAACATACCTTTATGGTCCTTTTGAAGATAAAGTGTACCTAATTGAATCCTTTTGTTTTTTTGGTTTTGTATGTGTGCTTATTTTTTTCAGGTTATTTAGCTTACATGTCAGAAAGGGTCCTGAAACAACAGGAAACTACTCAAGACATAGAAACTCTACCAGCCCACTGATGGTCAATAGTCCTTCAAAAGCTGAATATCATTGCAGAAATTCAGGGCTTACCTCAAAGCTGGAGAGTACATTACAGCGACTGTCATGGGTGTCGGTGCATAGCTCATCACTGGGAAAACTCCTCTACCTTTATGTTTTCTCATTCAGATTCAGCTGACTTTCATGAGTCCATAGAATATATAAAAAAGTCTTTGGTAAGGATGAAGTGCTGACTGAATTGTTAGCATGTTGCTATGGCTGATTTTGAAACAAATTTGCATCAAATACTTCATTCATCTACCAAGATATTATCTCAAACGTGGCCTTGAACACAATGATTTGTCAGCTTCAAATCTAAGGAGAAATCATGCTGTAGATTAGGACTATTTCAGAGCCTCCTTAAATTCTTTTTTGCTTTCACCTGCAGGCTAACCTGATTCTTCTTCCTCCTGGCCAGAATGCGTTCCAGTGAAGGAAAAATTTATTTCCTGAAACCATGCTGCCTTCAGCAAGTTCAAATAGCTCTAAATTATGTCTAAGTATCTCATTTCTTATTGATATTTCTCCTTTAATCTTACTGAGTGAATAGATCTGCATTATTCATTTAGGATTTTTATTTTTTTTGTAAATATGAATTCTAAATTACTAAACCTGTTTGGGTACTTAATGCTATTCAGGCTGTCAAGGATTAAGCAAGTGAAAAAAAAAGGTTATGTATTCCTTTTTCCTCAATCCTGGTTTATAATTTAATTGAATTTATAAAGTCTTGCAAACTTCAGATACTTTTAGTGATGTCTGCTTTAGTATTCTCTTAAAAACTTTTAACATATCACCTTTACATTCTTCAGACTGTGACCTTTAGCTTTCTCTGGAAGTAAGAATGAATTCTGCCTCTCCAACTATATCATACTTCTCTGTCACCAGCATCCTAGTTTTCTTCCATAATGTTCCTAGTAATGTCTTTTTGGTTAGTTTGCATATCGACATACAGAATTTCAGAGTGTAGATGAGAGGAGCTGGGAACAACTCCACATATGCATTCAGGTCCAACAGGATGAGGTACCCTTAGTAAACTATCATGCACATGAAAGCTTCTGCACACTTCTACTATTCATATAAAAGCAACATGCTTCTACTGCATAGTATACATCCTCATTTGGGTACTTGTTACAAAGCATGAGAGTGATGATGATCAACCATTCTTCCAATGTCACTTAGCTAATGTCTTGAAGATTTTTCCCATTACTTGGGACTTTCACATTGATTTTCCTTTTCAACTGTAAGAAAAGAATAGTGCCAATATCTGCAAGTAATAGAGGAGCCAACAAGAAGAAGTGCCATGATTGACCCTGTCTTCACAAACAGGGAAGGGCTGGTTGGATATGTGGTGCTTCGGGAAAGCCTTGATTGCAGCAATCATGAGATGGCTGAATTCGGGATCCTCAGGGCAGTGAGAAGAGCTTGCAGCAAGCTCATTGCACTGGATTTCAAGAGAGCAGACTTTGAACTCTTCAGGAACCTGCTCAGTAAGTTTTTATAGGATATAGCCCTAGAGGGCAGGGAGGCCCAAGACTCTTGATCGATATTCAAGGATCACCCGCTGTATGCTCAGGAGCGATACATCCCAACGAGAAGGAAATGCTGCAGGAGGGCCTGGAGACCTCCTTGGATGGATAAGGATCTGCTCAGCAAAAATTCGAAGGAAAAAAGAGGCTTACAAAAGGTGGAAGCAAGGACAGGTGGCCTGGGAAGAACACAGGGATGGTGTCTGGGAAGCTAGGGACCAGGTTAGGAAAGCTAAGGCCCACTTAGAAGTAAACTTGGCTAGGGATGTTAAGGATAACAGGAAGGGATTCTATAGGTAAATTGCAAATAAAAGACGGACTAGGGACAACATGGGCCCTCTCCAGAAGCTATCGGGAGAACTGGCTACCCTGGATTTAAAGAAGGCTGAGG
>JANRGW010012339.1:0-12670 GCA_024733675.1 Psilopsiagon aymara | reverse complement strand
GCTGCCCCATCCCTGCAGTGCTCAAGGCCAGGTTGGACACAGGGGCTTGGAGCACCCTGCTCCAGTGGAAGGTGTTCCTGCCCGTGGCAGGGTTGGAGCTGGATGAGCTTTAAGATCCTCATTCTAGACCTCTAGGCATGGCATTCTCCCCCCCTCAGCTCTCTGCAATCCACATCAGAAGTTGGTCCATCATTAGCTCCCTTTTTGTAGGTTTTCCACCTTCACCTGCACTGATTCACTCGAGGCTCCTCACCTCAGCTGTGGCCTCACCAGCCTTGCCTCCTACCTCAGTCCTTGGCATCAGCCAGGGATGGTGTAGAGCAAGGCTTGGTAAGTTAGCCAGTAACTGACAGAGCTGTGCCAAAAATCTTGGAGCAGATACTCTTTCCTTGTAGCTCTTTCTACACCTCCAGGCATCACATTTTCTACCCCTCAGCTCTCTGCAGTCTCCATCAGCAGTTGACCCATCATTAGCTATATTATTCCAGAAGATTCAGTATAAACCCTGCAGGGATGTGACCCTCCCTCCACATGGATGAGGGAATGATCCTGGGGCTCTGGGGACCTGGGAAGGGCCCTGAGCCTTGTGGAAGTGAATAAGAGCCCAACACCCTGACCTGGACTTCACACCCTCCAAACCACGGGTAGGAGCATCAAAACCCTTTGAACCCAAGTAAGGAGCCCCTTACTTGTCTGTGCTGTGACTGTCTGCCTGGTGGTCTCCATGCAGGCAAGCGTGGCTGTCACCTCAACCTTGTAGCGCGTGCCAGGGGTCAGCCCATGGAACCAGAAGCTGGTGACGTTGGGTCCAGCAGATCCATTCTGCAGCACTGTGCCTGACCACAGTGGGGAGAGGGCGAGAGAGTATCTCTCGGCACCCACCTCCGGCTCTTCCCAGGATAGAAGGATTGAGTCTGGCCGGCTCTGGTCACTCACACTGAGGTTCAGGAGGGTCCCTGCAGAGCCAAAGCCAAAACCCTCAGCAGGGAGCTGTGGTGCTGATGGGTGGCCAGGCTGCAGGACCAGGCTCCCCAGCCCACCCCCCTTCACTGCACACCCTGGCACAGGCCACTGCCCCACTCCCATCAGGCCCCCTAACCCCAAGGGCTCTGAGTGGCCTTTGGAAAACACAAGGATGTTCAGAAACCCCCATGGACTGGGGTCAAAGGCACTATGTGAATGAGATGCTCCTAAGCATAGAGCATCTCCTCCTTTGGAGAAAGTCCAGAAGGCTTCAGGCCATCACATGCTTTGTCCAGAAAGCCCTGGTTTATATCAGAAAAGCTGCCCTATGCTCCCTGCAACCATCCATCTCCGCATGGGCTCTGACGGAGGACAGTATAAAGGCTGCTTTGGAGCGATCCAGGCACAGAGCCCCCGCTGTCCCGCCCAGTGCACGGATGACAAGGAAAGAGCAGCACACTGCATACGTGGAAGAGAAGTGGGGCCCCCTCACTGAGACGTGTCCCTGCCTTAGCCTTGCTGCAGCAAGCACGCTGTGGCCACAGGGCTGGTGCTGTGGCATCCAGACAGGAGAGCGTCCGGGGCAAGGAAGTGGCGTAGAGGGCTTGGCCTAATTGGTGGGCCACTGGCCAGCTCTGCTGTTGAATCCTTGCCCTTACAGTTGCTCTGGAACCACCTACACAAACAGGAGCCAGACAGAGTCTGTCTGTCAGGAGCAAGCTGGCAACGTGTCCCTCTGCCTCCACTAGCAATTGTTGTGCGCTCGCCATCCCAGCCTTGCTGTGGACCATGAGCTCCCTATTGCATCCAGCCTTTGGGAAACACCACAACAGCTCTAGTGCTAATAAGACACTTGTGTAATAATTAGCACTTCAGATGTGTAACACGTTGTAACAGGCTCACATGCGATCTGGCACAGCAAAAACCACCTTTAGACAAGCATAGCTATTGCCCCAGAGGTCTGCCCGGGGACTGCCTTCATGCAGCCAAAAAGGAGCAGTGTGGGGTGAGCCTCAGGGGCAGGGGCACCTTTGGGACTGCTCCGGTGTTGTGTGTGACCTCCCCACAAAGCTGGACAGGTTTGGAGCTACATGCAACTTGCGTTTCATGCAATAGAGGCTGCTGCCATTCTGAGAGCTTCACTCAGCCGATGAGCGGAATTGGGGCGCATCTTTTCTCCCTGGGAAAAGCCTCAGTGCCATCCCTGAGCAGTCCAAATGCAGATTTAGGAACAGCCTGCTCAGGAATGGTTATGTGAATGGAGCTGGGTCAGCAGGGCCCCAGTTGCAGCGGCTCACTGAGCACAGGGCATGGCTGAAGACAGCCAGGAGGGCTGTGCCCTGTGTGGAGTTCAAGCAGGGATGTGTAATCACTGTTTTATCTCTCTTACCTCAAGAGGTACGAGTTCTCCACCCATGTTTGTCTGCTTCTCCTGGCTTCCCAATAGAGTGCACTGTCTACCTCCAATCACCTTCACCTCTGCAGTACAAATGTACTCTCTAAAATGGGCCAGAGGCATCCTCCAGCCCCGAGGCCCTGGATCACCACACTGCTCGCGTGCCCGTAGATAGGCCCTGCTAACCACATCACAGGCAGCCACATCCAGGTACACCCCATGCCCTGCCTGGTGCCTGCGGATCCTCTGGGAGGGTTTGCAATGGCAGGGCCAGTGCCATGCGGCTGCGCTGCTCCCCAGCCAGCTCAGCACAGCCATGGGGTACAATCCTGCCCAGGCAACCGCAGGGGCTCTGTGCAGGGCACCTGAAGCTTTGCTGCTGCTCAGCCCACTTAATGCTTCCTGGGAAAGAGCGAGCTTTGTCCATCTCTCACACTGCCCCCCATAAGGCTGGTTGCTGGAGAAGGATGGGGCTGAGTCCTTCCTTTTCTCATGCCATGACCTGCAGCCTGCAGTTAGGCTAAAGCATTTATGAAGCTACTCCTAACTCCAAGGGTCCTGGCCCAGCACTCATTTCGCTGCCCCTCGGCATCAAGGCCACCTTCTTCAGCCCGAGAGCCTCTTTTGCTTTGACTTACCTTTATCACTGCGTGCAGCCTGTTCCTCCAGCCCTGCCCGTGCTGTCCGGTTGCATCCCTCGCCCTGGGATTGAAGGTGTGAGGTGAGAGAGAGATGAGATGAGGTGGGCAGGATGAGAGCAACGCCTGGGAGAGGTGCGGGGTCCCATCCCACCACAGCATCTGTGACCCTCTGGGGGCTGTGACTCCTTTTCCCAGGACAGCATAGGCCACTGCTCATGTCACACTCCCCTGGCCAAGGCAGGGACACAGACTCTGTGTCCCTGTGGCTTGTGGGCTGCCCTGGCCTTTCGCATGGGTCCTGGGACTGCAGAAACCAAGAGGGGGCCATGCCCAGAGGGGAAGACACCCCAGCAAAACAACCAGTGCACATGGGGAAGAGCTGGGGAAGGAGAGGGCTCCAGGCAGGCCCTGGCAAGCTCATTCCCTCAACAGGCACCACACCTTCCTACGGTCATGGGGAGGATGCAGGGACCCCAAACCTCAGCCTGCCATCCCCCACATACTGCAAAGCGAGGGCTTGGCCTGAGAGCTCCAGAGAGTCCAGCACCCTTCAGTGGGTGCTGAGCACACTCGTGGGACACCCGTTTCCCCACAGTCTGCTTGCAGCAGGGTGTGCCCTGCTTTAGGTTGCGTCCAGTTCCCTCCACATTAAAGGAAATATCTCTGCCCACTCCCTATCCCACAACAAGCCCCAGAGGAGAAATCAGCTTTAGTTATTTCCCCCTTGGCTCTGCTGGCTGATTCACTGCTCGCTTCCCCAGCAACCGTGGCGCGGAGGAGGGCGAAGGGGCTCCGGACCCCTGGGAACCGCAGCCAGCCAATTCCTGGGGTGAGGAGCTGTGCAGCCATGGCAGCAGTAACGCGCTCCCATCCCAGGCACTGGGCATGGCGGTGGAGGGGGAGATGGAGGAAAGAGCCAGCTCCTAATTGCAAACGTTGCTAATTCGGTTCAGCTGCAGAGCCGGAGCAGCGGCCCAGGAATGCGCCGTCATTCCTCGGCGGGGTAGGACTACGCGAAGCCCCTGCCACCAGTGAGCTCGGAGCCAAGAGCCTGCATGGACAAGCGGGGGATTGAAGATGAGCTTACCTCTGCCAGGGTTCCCAGCAGCCGTGGCACGCACAGGACAAGCAGCGGCAGCAGCGGTGGCCTCATTGGGACTGGAGTGGCTGCAGATGAGAGGGATGACAAGCTGGGGAGGTAGCTTCTTAGCAGTGGCTGTCACCAGCCAGTCCCTTCTCCCATGCAGCGGGGGGCTGCGTCCCCGCATGCTTCCCGAGTGCGGGTGCCAGGATGACCTCAGCGGGGCCCGCGATGCGCATCAGCCCCGCCAGCGGTCCTCGGGTGCGGGGCTGGGAGAGGCGCGGGGTGCGCGTGTGCCCCGCGCTGTGTGCATTTGCTATTGTTCCCTTGGGTCCGTGTCCCTCTGCGGTGGCTCTGAAGCTGTCCCTGTGCCAGCGTGTGCGTGCTGCGGCCCCAGAGCTGCCTGCCGGGGGGCTCGGCGCGGGGGCTCTGCCTGCGGCTGGGGCGCTGCAGGACTGGAGCCCGCTCTGCCCATCAGCAGGAGCTCCGCTGGGCTGTGGGAGTTGGTGCCGAGAGGGGAGGAGACCGGACAGGGCAGATGGCGGCTCCGAGCGGGAGGGGAGTGCCCAAACCAGCCCCCAGCGACGGGAGGAGGGGCGGAGGGCAGCCTCCGGCAGTGCGCTGGGGATGCTGGAGCAGCGCTGGATGCGGAGCGCTGTGCACCTTGCTTCTGTCTGTGCCCCTGTGTGTGCTGTTCTCTCACCCTTTAGCCCTGTGTGCACGGGGTGCTGATGGGGAGCAGGATGTCTGGTCACGCTGGGTGCGGAGGGAGCGGTGTCCCTGTGTGCGATGCTCGCGGCACACGGGTGGGCAGATCGGAGCTGGGGCACATCCCACGGGCACAACGATGCTTGGACTGTGCTTTGCCCACGGGAGGGGTTGGCTGGCTCTGAGCCGTGTCCTGTCTGCTTGTGGGTGTTGTAGGAGCTGTTGTGTGGGTACAGCCAGGGGGGGAGCAGGCTGTGCCCCCTGAGGGGCCTGCACTGTGCAGTGCGTGGCAGGGTGCCAGCTCTGATTCAGAGCAGAGATGCCATTGGCTTCACATCAGCGCCGGAGATCTGGGACAGTGCTGGAAGAGGTTCAGTGATGCATCTATCCCGGAAGCCAGCGCAGCCTGTGTGGCCATGGGAGTCTGTCCCGGTTGCCAGCACAGCCACCAACAATAAGCAGGCTATTCAGGCTCTGCTTGCTGCTGTAAGCCACAGAGCTGTCGGGGTGGACACATGCCTCAGCTGGTCCAGGACAGCAAAACCTCAGAGGTTTGTCAGGTGGGACCTGTGACAGAGAGAGCAGCCCCAGTGCCTGGGCAAAGACATAAGAAGGCCTCAGCCTCTGCATTTGAAAAGAGAGGGACGCACAAGGGCCCTGGTTTAGGACCCATCTCCATCCCCAGGTGGGGAGCAAGCTGAGCCCATCACTATGCTGCCCCAGCGCTCCTGCATGCGAATGGGCTGGGGAACACCTCTGCACCATGCCTGCTGCCCGCCACGATGGGGCTGACCTCTGAGCATGGAGCCAGAAGTGTCCCAGCAGCTTTCCCAGCCTCCACATGCTGCTGGCACCATGGCCCATGGGGATGTGTCTGTACCAGCCCCACTGTGCTCCCTGAGCTCAGGGTGTTTGAGCTGTGCCTGCAGTGGAAACAACACAAAGTGCTGGTGGGAGCCAAACCCAGGCCCCGTCCCTGGCGCCACACGGCTCAGCCACCTCCCATACTGGACCGAAGAAGCTGCTCATTATGTGCCGGCTCTGCCCTCCCCATGGCCACCCGGGTGACACTGTGCCACCACAGGTACTGACGCACAGAGAGCTCAGCCTTCAACTGGGGATGCCAGATCTCCCTTCTGGTCCCCCTGACAGCAAAGCCTTCGTCTGTGCCAGACCCAAAAACAACTGCAGAAGGTTTCTCCACCCAGCAGCTGGAACCAGGCCTGGAAACTCAGGGGCTGCCGAGTCATCACATTCTCCATAAAGCAGCAAAGGCTACTGCAAGGAGCAGGGGGATGGGGGACACACAGCCAGCCATGAGCTGTGCAGCCAAGCCATTGCCTCCTGGAAAGTGGAGAACCTCAGGCTGGGAGATTGTCCTTGCCCCAGGCCCCAGTGGAATCATCCAGCCTGCAGCAGAGATGGGAAAGAGGATGTCTGGCAGTGCGCCCATCGTTGTGGTGTCAGGTCTTGCTTATGCCAAGGGACAGTAGATGCAGCGTAGTGGCAAAGGTTCCAGGCAGTCCTCCTGGCAGTGGCAACCTCAGACCAAAGCAAAATCCACCCCAAATTTGCCTTTGCGCTCCAAGCACTGGACTTTACTCCAGGTGCTCTGGGCATGGCAATGGTGGCACACTGAGGCCTGTCACAGACCTCCTACTGCCTGGGGAGCACCAGCAGGAGTGAGGATGAGCAGGGTGGGCAGTAGAGCGCGTGCCTGCAGCACCCAAGTGTCCGTGTGTGCTGACAGGGCTGGCAGTGCTGCCAAGGCTGGGCAAGGGCAGAGCCTGGCACATCCCTGCACACCGCTGCCAAGGGACAGCGTGCAGGCAGGGATGCTGTTGCTTCCTGAGGTTCTCAGCCTGCTGCCCAGGCAGGCACTATGCCATGAGCAGTGCAGTCACTGCACAGAGGAGCCTGTGCCCGTGTCTCAATGTGCAGCCCTGCTGTCCTGTGCCCATGTCTCAATGTGCAGCCCTGCTGTCCCTGTGGCAGCTCTGCCATCCCTCCCTGGCCTGGACACCTTGCATGCGAGCTGGCACCCTGCCACAACGAGGTGCCCAAAGGCCTCTTGATATGGGGCACTGATGCCGCTGGGATTGGGCTCAGAGCAGCACTGGGGCTCCTGTCCTGCCTTGGGCCAACAGAAACATCACTGTGGGCTCTGTCTCTCTTTGTGCAGACCATTGCTGTGAACTGCCCCAGGCCACGATTTCTCCCCTCTGCCACCTCTGAGGTGCTGAGCACTGCCTGGGGCTGTGAGGGAGGAACACGGGGAACAGGCTGGTCCTGGAGCAGAGCCTGCGCAGGATGCAGGTGCAGCTGAGATCTCTCTCCTTACAAGGTTCACACGCCACTGCTCACCAAACCTAAACCCTAGAGCACTGGGATGCTCTTCCTTCAACCCCTCACAAGTGTTTAATCACTTCCACGTGGAACCCTGCCAGTGCCACTGCCTGCCTCTTGCCCTGGGCTTTCAAACCTTGGAGCTCTTCCCATTTGGCAGAGAATGGAAGGCAGACAGGCAGAGGGAGACATCGCCCCTTCTGCAGGGCAGCGCTGGGCCCCGGCCGGGCACGGCCACCTTGGCCGGGCTCTGGGATGTCCGGGAGCCGCAGGAACGACTCCCATGCTCGGGTGGTGCCCGCGCTCCCTTCCCTTGCTGCTGGAGACCTGGCAGCAGAGCCCGCGGTGCCTGCGGGCGCGCACCCGGCGCCGCAGACCTGGGAAGAGCCCGGCTGCGGTGACTCAGAGCACGGCGGAGCCGGCAGAGCCGGGCGGACCTGCTCTGCCCCCCGGGGGGTGGGTGCTGCCCTGGAGCCGAGCAGGATCAGGAGTCCCTTTCCCCTGGCTGGGGCCAGAGGCACCCGGTGGGGAGAGCTGGCAGCAGCCTGGGGAGAGCTACAAGTAGCACTAGGGCAGCACCTGGACGGCCCCAAAACCACCCCATCGCCAAAGGCTGCGGAGCCCTATGGGGCTCTGCTCCCACCCTGGCATCCCACCAGGGATACCTGTGCCAGCACAGGCTGACAGCAAATGTGCCCGGTGCTGCCAGGATGCCACACTCACGGAACCAAGCAGTAGCCACGAAGCAGCTCCCAGTGCCCACCCGTGCCTCACTGCGCTGGGGAGCCCGGGCTCCAGATCCCCCTGCACAGGCACAGCAATGCCAGGCTCTGCTTCTGGCACAGCCACGCAGAGAGGCTCTTTGCTCCGCACCGCCTGTCCCATAGCCCTGGGACGGGGCTTTGCCCTCACTGTGCCAGATCACAGGACGGTCTACGCTGCTTTCCCCACCGCATGCATCCCGGTTTCAACCACACGGCCAGGAGGAGAGGGAGGGGAGCAAGGAGCGGGAGCAGTACCTGTCCTGGTGGACATGACCGGTGTGGTCCACAGCCAGTCCCCACGAGCCCAGCGCGCGCCGTGTCAGCTTGGCACACTCACTCCTGCCGTTTACTTCTGCTTGTGCAGGGCCCTGACGCTCAAGTCTGGGCTGGTCCTGCTGGAAGGCCCGCCTGGGCTCGCCCAGCGCCTCGCTGCAGGATGCCAGGGAGGAGGGATCGGCTGGGCAGGGATGGCTCCTGTGAGGGCAGGGGTCTGCACACCAGGGAGGGTGGGAGACGTGAGCTGTGCTGCAGGTTGGGCATGGCTCGCAGCTCACCTCGTTTTGTACCACCGGCTGCTGGGAGCATCCTGTAATGGGAAGGACCCTTGGGGATGGTGAGCATCCCTTCATGCAGCTGTTGCAAAAGGAGATGGGGAGAGTGCCAAGGCTGTGATGGAGCCAGCACAAACACCCAGACCCACACTCCAGCCCTACAGGTGCCTGTGAACTGTAATTGCTAAAGGAATTGCTGCCCTGAGCTCCATTAGACCAGCCATCATCCTGGAGTGAGAGCGTTCTGGTCCCTCTCAGACTTGTGCCAAAGGGTGGATGGAGAGGAGCTGGTGAGTTTGCTTAAGAGGTACAAAGCATCCCAAGAGCTTGTCCAGGGTGGAACCTATCCTCACCCTTGGGAGCAGTTGTCCAGTTGGTGCCTGGATGCAAGGAGCAGGTCTTGCCAGTGGGTTCGGAGGAAACCTGGGAACATGGGAGCAGGTACCAAGGCACCCACTCCACTATCTTGATGGATGTGGCAAGAGCCATGGCAGCAAGCATGAGGACTCCTGTCTCCTGCGGTTCCAGCTGAAAGCAAGGGCAGGGGCACCTGTTTCTGGTGCCATTGCAAGAGGTTGGCAGGATTAGCCCAGCTTTAGCCCCATGTGGTGGCCGTGGCTTCCCTCATCTGCTGTGTGGTGCATGGGAGGAAGACTTTGGCCTCTGTCCCTTTATGGTTCCATGAGGGTCACAGTGACACACAGTAACATTGCTGCTCAGGGGGCTCAGCTTCCCCACCATGGGCACTGTCCCTGCTGGGCAAAGCTCTGTGCACAGAACAGGGAGAAGGAAGGCGATGCTGGCTCAGCCCGAGGAGGCGGCAGGGAGGGGATGAAGCCCTGCACACTGCTGCCGTGCTCAGCAGCTATGAGGAAACACAGCCTCCGAATCTGGAAAGCGGCTCCGTTTCCAAAGACCGCCCTGAACTGCAGCACTCACCTCAAAATGAAACCCGCCCCAGCCCCCTGCTTCAGAGCTTCCTGTACAAAAACAAACCTGCCCGACGGCTGCATTTGCACACAAAAGGTTTTGTTTTCAGGAGGAAGGTCTCTTTTTTGGAGCAGTAAACACAAGGCCTGCCCATCCTCCATGCCTGCTCAGGGGGAAGGCATCGTCCTGTCTTGCTGCCTGGCTGCTTTCCCTCTTCCCCATCCCCTGCGAGCAGACTGCTGCCTGCAGCAGCACCTTGGAGCGTAGGGAGAGGTGCAGGATGGGGCTGTGCAAGGGTCCTTCTGCAGAGGGATCAATGTCTGCCCGTGGCTCTCCTTGCGCCGCAGTGGTCCTGGGGCACCCAAGGGTGCTCCCCTCCCTGCAGCAGGGCTGCAGCCTTTGCAGCGCCTGCTTCTGCAGCTCTTCGCCATCTCCCTGGCATCTCCCATAGCACCAGGAGCCAAACACAACACAAGCGGCGCCTGCTGCTTTCTGTGCGCAGTCCTCAAGAGAAGGCAGCTCTGCTGCTTCACAGGAGCAGATGGGGACCCCCCCAGCTCAGCTCCAGGACCCCCAAGAGCCCCCTCCCCAGGCTGACACACGTTTGGGGCTGGCCCAGCTGCAGCCTGGCTGCTCCCCAGGGTGCTGCCATAGGTGACATTCACCCATTGCAGTGAAAACTGCTTCTTCGGCCATGGCTTGGCTGTGGGTATGGGTCTCATGGCCAGCGATTGCTAAAGGCTCCGTGGCACAAGCTCAGCCTCCCCAGGCGGGTGCCGGAACTCTAGAGCAGGGGTGAGGCGGCCTCAGAGGGATGCAGGATCAGCCCCTTCCACCACTGCCTGTTGACAGTTTTGCTCCTGTGAAGCATTTGTCCCTTCAGCCGCAGCCTCTGCTGCTCGACTTGGGATGGTGCGACCTCTCATTGGGTCTTGCAGTCAGATTTGGAGCGCAGCCTCCCCTGTCCACTGGTCCCCAGTGATGTGTTCATGGAGCTGAACATCCTGGCTTGAGGCCTGAGGGCAAGGAGGGTCCATCCCTTCCCAGATACCAGCACTGCTCTCCACCCACAGCACTGGTAGAAGCTATTTTCACCCCTGCAATGGGACACACGTGCCCTGCCTCAGTTTAGTACCTGTGCACCGGGAAGCAGAGGTACTCTGCTGCAGGAGGGGAGGCAGAGCTGGTAGTGGGGATGAATCAAGTTTTTCTGCACCTCCTCATCCCTCCCTGGGCTGTCATTAGCAGCGAGCCCAGCCCTGGGCTGTGAAGCCACGCTACCCTGTTTCTCCCATGGGTGCTGTGGCTGGGCTGGCCCCAGGGTCCAGGAGGAGCTGCCCAAAGCTCAAAGGGATTCACGGCACTGCTGTTTGGCTTTAGCCGCCTGCCTGGGGGAGCCTAAACCAACAAACATTGCAGAGCAAAGAACACTTCCCTGCTTCTGCCTGGTCAAGTGGTTTCCTGTTTTCCAAGCAGCTCTTCCAGCATCACTGGGGCAGAGGACTTGTCTGATCCCAGGGCAGACCCTAACCAGGAAGGCAAGTTCCTGCTGCTTGACTTCAGGCAGAGAAAGATGTCACAAAAGGTTGGCTCTAGGATCAGCTGCGACCTTTACCAGAGACCTGGAGCAGGAGGCAGCATCACCCTCTTCCCCTCTGGACTGAAAGCATCTTTCCCTTCCTTTGCTGAGTGTTGGCAGAGAGCCTGCCCCAAAAGCCAGCCTGTGTCATCCGCTGTGGTGCCTGACCCATGCAGAAGAGACAGGCAGAGAAGATGCTGACACTCTGTGTGTCACTGCTTGACTCAGTCCTGGCTCCTCATGGAAGACAGGATCCATCTGGGCCTCCTCAGGGGCCATCCTGGATCCTCACATGCTCAGCCATTCCTGATAGGACAGGAACATAAACCAGGCCCTTGCAGGAATAGAGGCAAACAGGGGGCCCAGACCCAGGCAGTGCTGCAGGATGCAGCCCATTACACAGCACATCCTCCCTGCCTGCAGGAGCAGGCAGCAGGGCCCCTGCCCGGCACATGCCCGCAGGCTGCAGGACCGGAGCGACCCCAGAGCCCAGCTGAGGTGTCCTCGCTGGTGACTCCCATGTCTGGGAAGAGAGACCCACAGGAATGGGCAGGCAGAGCTGCTGGGGGCTGTGAGAGGAAAGGAGATGGCCTCTGGCAGGGGTGATGCCCACCACGTGGGACATGATCTGCTGCGGTGTGCTGGGACCATAGAACCCCGGCGTGGTTTATGTTGAAGGGACCTTAAAGCTCCTCCAGCTCCAACCTGAACACCTTCCACCACAGCAGGTTGACTCAAGCCCCTGTGTCCAACCTGGCCTTGCTGCTGCCTTGATTTGTCCTCCAGTGCTGAAAGCCACATGATCCATCCTCCACCGCCCGCCCGCCCTTGCCCGAGGGCATCCAAGGACTCCTCGCGGCCCCAAAAGCAGAAGAAAAAACCCCAAACCTTGCCATTTCTTAGCTTTCCCTTCAGATCTGGGGCATCCGTGGCTTCCAGCACCGTGGCTTTGCCACAGGGAGAGACAGAAATATCTCTGATACCCGGAGCTGGGTTAAAAGAGGCTCCGTGTGCTCTGGGGAAGCTGCACCGCGCGGGTCCCATCCGCTCCGCGTTGCTGCCCTCTGGCTGCCTCCACACATCCGTGGCTGGAGGGACGGGACCTCCCCTGGCTGCCCCGGGGCCGGATGCACCACAACTCAAGAACCCCCCCTTTGGGAGCAGGTCAATGTGTTTTAGTGCACCATCAGCCTGGGGGGGGGGGGCGGTGCTGGCAGCCTGGTGCAGAACTACAGCGTCGAGGGCTTGAGTTGAGAGAGTTTGTGTCATCTGAACATGCAATGCGTCTCCCGTGATCCTGGAAGCCCAGGATGTGCCCTGCTGCACTTAGACAGGATTGCTCTGGTGGGATTCAGGCTGAGAAGGCTATACTCAAGGGGAATCTTGCAGGGATAGTAGGGGATATCAGGATATGGCAGTGGATTCACGTTTGCAGGAGACAGCAAAGGCTTCTCTGTGGCCTCTCCTACCTTTAAGAAGATACTTTAATAGAATGCAGGAAAGTAACATGGAAAGCTCAAGAAAACCTGGCTTTCAGTAAAAGATCTGACAGGGCTCAGCTCTATGGCTTGCCCAAGAAAAGGGGAAGAGGCCACCAGGATGAGTTACGCAAGTCTGATAGGATCACGGAATGATTTGGGTTGGAAGGGACCTTAAAGCTCCTCCAGCTCCAACCCCTGCCACGGGCAGGGACACCTTCCACTGGAGCAGG
>JANRGW010012338.1:0-18738 GCA_024733675.1 Psilopsiagon aymara | reverse complement strand
CAGGATTTCCCCTTAGTGAAGCCATGCTGGCTGTCACCAACCACCTTGTTGTTTCTCATGTGCCTTAGCATGCCTTTCAGGAGAATCTGCTCCAAGATTTTGCCAGGCAGACAGTAGTAAGTTTAACTACTTTGGAAAGAATGTTCAGTCATATTAAAAAAGATACCCAAGTTCTATTAACAATACCCCAGCAGAGCTCAAGGTGCTATTCAAAATTCACTGCTCAAATGAGGGACTGTCCTCTCAATTTTAGACCTGGGAAGTGAATTATTTCCTTGACAAACTTGGAGAGAGACAAAAAACCAAAAACCACAAGAAATTATCAAAAGATCTAAGTAGTTCAAAAATTAAGACAATGAATCCCAAATATTTATGTAAAAAAGGAAAAAAAAAATCCTTAGAATACATGTTGAATAAGCTTTCCCTTAAGTTTCAGAAAGCTCCAGATCTGTCGATCATGATGACATTTTTGAAGGTAACTTCATGTGCTTGTTTACATGCTGCAATCTTCTAACACTGCCTCTGTAGTTCATCTTTTTTTTTTAATACAAATTCTGAAGAACGAATTCTGATTACACGAAGTGTAACTGACAGCACTTTACACGTAGTGTTTGAGTTGTACAAGACATAAGCGAATCTGAAGTCTCTGTATTTCGTACAAAGTGCAGTATGCAGTTTGCCCACATGGTGGAGGTATTAGCCTATCAAGCCTCTTGCGGCAGAGAAGACCATACACCTTGTCATCAACAGGAAATCTATTGGCAGTTTCTGGAAGTTGAGAAACAATCCAATTTCAGCCAGTAAAGGAAGCGAGCAAGCAACACACATTTCTGAAACATAAGAAGTAGTCTTATTGCTGAACATATAGTAAAAGTTTGCAAAAAACTGAGTTTACCATCCATCTGCAACCCACCTATATGTATCTTACATCAATCCTCTCTGAGAAGTTGCCTGCATCCCAAGATGGCTTCACTTTTCACGGCACCTTCCTATTTACTTCTGCCCAACTGCAATACAGCACTGACACAAATACAGTAGTTCCAGACCTGAACAAAAGCTACTTAGCAATGGATACCCAGCTGTAAGTGGACTTCGCTATGTAAGTGTCAGGGAGATGATATTATAAAAACTTATCCTTAAAAGGAAATCCTTAGCAATAAGTGAGATGGATTTCAGTCAAGCTGTAATCTGCACGTGTCACATTAAGAAAGCTCATTCACAATCCCAGCTTCCTGCCATCACATTTTTCTAATGCCAGCTTTTACCTACATAAGGAAAAGCCCCAGCTATCCAGGATCAAGGGGGAAACCAAACTCCTAAAGATGCAGTTTCTCTAAGTGCCTCTTCAGAGAAATAAAAACTGACAGAGCAGTTTCATTTCTCCTCAAGTCTGAATGTTGATACCACAGCCTCACCCCAGCTCCATTCTGCATGAAACACCTTGCCTTCCTCACCCTATCTTTCCTCTTCATCTACATCCCTACTATCTGCTCTTCGGATGCTTTGTTGATATATATGAGAAATAGAAATAAACACCTGTTTTAGGAAATGGAGAGGAGGGGGGCCACAATATTTACGACCTGTCTTGTAGAGGAATAACAGGAAATGCTTTACTGTGTACACTAACAATGGCTACACACTGGGTAGAACCAAAAGACTTTCAAGTGTTTAATATCCAAACATGCTATGTATCACAGAATGCTGGTCACTGAGTAAGGCAGTAATACAGGCAAATAAGCTGCATTTCAAACAGGTGAAGTACAAAGACTATAATGGAGAAAGCATACAACTGTAGAGATTTTGGAAGAAGTTACAGAAAATCTATCTGAACTTCTTGAAACAAGGTGTCATGGAAGAGAAAAGGATGCACAACATACGCTTTCAATGGTATTTCACAGAATTCAGGAATGAGGTGACAAATACCACCCATAACTCATATACAGCTGAGAGGTACTGCAGTAGCTCTAGAACTTTCAGCCTGCTGTATTTACATTTTAATCATGCAGGTAACGCTTTTCCAGCAGACTCTTGAGATACTTGGAGAAGACTGCTTTGTAATTGTGACACCATATTTAACTAAGCTCTGATTACTTTTCCAACTGAAAATGTATTAAGTTGTACAAAGCCAACCACAAGAGTTGAACATATCAGAAATCAAGTAGAACAAAAACGGATCACAGGAATCAGTCAGTAATGAGATGGGCTCAATATTCCCAGAACAGCTAGGTGAGTGTAGAAGAAACTAAGTAGAGCAATATGAATAAGGACATTCAATGACTTGACTAAAAAAAATGCACACAGGTATGCACGTGCGTGTAGACATATGTAAGCAAAGCAATGGGATCATAACTAATACTGATAGCTAACTGCAGTAACACAGCTAACTGTGCAATTAACAATAGCACAAGTCTTTTTCTGTAAGTTTATAAAGGCTGAATTTTTCCCATAGACACGAAAGAAAGAAACTCGTATAAATACATGACAGTAAGGCAACGCCACCTTCATAGCTGCAGATATGGATATTGGATTCAACAGATTACAATGAAAAAAGGTCTACAAACACGGAAATAGATGACGTAAGTCTGAATATCAAGTGCTGCCTTCTCCTTCTGCATTCACACAAATTAAGAAAGGTTAGGATAGGCCAGAAGAAAAGAAACATTTATGACACAGACATACTGATGACATCCTTGAATATTTGCAAATTCTAAAGAGTCAGAGGTTGCTATTTCCTTTTTCCAAATTAAACTGTCCCGTTGTATAAAGTAACAGGAGTCTAGATGAAACAACTGGAGTGAATATGCACAACTAGTTTTAAGCGCTACACTCTACCAGTAGTAAGAAGAATTGCAACAGCAATGAGAAGTAATTTCAGAAGGTCATGGTCTATTTCAAAAGCTGGTTTTCAGTCACTTGGATGATAGAGTAACACATATATAAAACTTACAGGACACAGAGCAAGATCAGAAGCAAGAACATCAAGCACATGTCTCTGCCTTGGTACTTCTAGCACAAAATAATTCATTTTTAAGTCCTAATGAAGGCAACCTTAATCCAGTAACAGCTCTGATAGTATGGCCAGGCACATGCTTCTTTCCATGAACTCCATTCAGCTGCTCAAACAAAAAACTCTACTGAGTATGAGCTTTACAATTACAGCACAACTACTTAAATCCCAACAAGAAGACTTGCTAAGTAATATCTGTTATCACCCTATTCACAAGGAAATTTGCATTTTTTACTATGATTGATCTCATGACATTTAGACCTCTCTAATAATGAGAGTACCTCTTGAAAAGAGCAACAAAGCACATACCTTTGTTGATGATGGTGGAGTAGGGAAATTAAGCCAGGCTGGAGCAAAGTCATGATGCGCCATTTAGGTCCAGTCTCTCCAAATCAATGAAACAAGGCTTCAACACCTCATGGCAAGTTCCTGTAACTGGAAAAACAAGAAATAAATATTCTTCAGATGCTTATGTTATGAAAGGATTTCACTTGTGGCATTTCAATTGTTAATTTCCTTCTGCTTTCTGTTACAATTTTCTCACACAAATCTGGTTTAGGATCTAAGCATCCTCATCCTATTTATAGCATCACATTTGTGCTTTTATTACCAAAGTGTCACACTAATGAAATAGATCGTAGGTATGAAAATACAACTGTAACATTCCATCCTTTATTTCCTCTTATAAATGGAATGAAGCATCTTGTGTAAGGTCCGATTCAAAAATCTGTGGCAAAATTACCTTGCTGAAATTCTTTCTGGTACTATCTACAATGGATTTCAGAAGGTATTTTATTAGTTTACCAGAAAAAACTGATTTAATTAGTCCCGAGAAGATAGTCTTAAAGGCTATATTAAGTTTCCTTATGAAAAAAAATAGATGCTCAGGGCGACCACAAATCCCATATTATCTCTGGAATCAACAGAAACAGAGTATGTGCTCAAAAACACTGTCAAATCTAGTAAAATTCTCTAGTTTGAAAATCGGCTAGAGGAAGTAATGGCTTAAGACTGAAATCTAAGAATATTTTTTCTACCCCACGCTCTCCACACAGGTAGGAAAACATCAATAAGCAAGAGAATGCAAGATAATATGAACTATATTACCTGAAGCTGAGCTATAGCCCAGAAAGAAATGGATGAAAAACTGCCTGCTGGACACTTAAATATTGCCAATGACGTAAATATATTTTAAGTATGATATACATACTACTTGAAATAAAGCTAATAAAAACATAATGAACACCCACATGCATTTCATAGGGAAACACAAATAAACACGTATTTCACATCTCAGCTCAACAGAGTACATGTCCGGTAAGTGCGAACTAACATAGTTCACTTTAAGGCTGCTGTAATGTATTAGTATGAGTTGTGTAATCTGAACTTGATAACTCATAATTATTGTTGTACTCTGGCCTGAAACAGGCTAATGCAGATTTCCAGTGAGAGATGAGAATGTTTCAGCTTCTCAACCGAAGCCTAACATATCTATAAGCATTAAACTGCACTTAGTTGAGCTACCGGTTCTTCTTTATGCTGTGAGCTCATACAGAGGTTTTTAGGTATCTTCAATACCCAAGTTAAAATGTAAGGTGAGATGCACAAAACGGATGTAAGTGTAAAGTATCTCACACAAATAACATTTCAAATTACCCCTCTGAAATCATCCAACACTCTCTTCTAACTTAAACTCAACAAAAATTTCAGAGAAATTTTCTAAAGAATGGAACTACGTCAGACTACTAAAACACAAATGAAGAAAGTTCTAGAGTCATGGAACCAACATAAAAAAATGGCTTATCTTTCTAACAGGAGCCAAGTTCACTTTCATCTTCAACAGCAGTATAAAAGGAGAAATGGGTGCGTGTTTACAGATGAATGAACATAAGAGATGCTACATTAAGAAACAGCAAATTAAATGCGAGCAGAATGCAGCTCCTAACTTTTTTCTTCTTCCCTCAGATACAGTTCTCCTATTCAAGCAGGAGAATCATGAAATCTATAGAAAGGATCAGCACGGGTATCAACACTGGAAGGTAAGCATAACAAGAACAAAATCTTCACTCCAAAGCACTTACAGCCTTAAAAACAAGGGGAGAGATTGGGTTTATAACAAATAAGAACAAAACAAAGGCTGTAAGTTCACCAAGTTACTGGTGAATTGGCTATTATGTACGAGATAACAAAGGCACCAACAATGTGATTTCTTAATAAACTCAACTTACTGTTTTTAGAAAACTAGGCAAGCTTCCAAATAGATCCACTAGTCATTACAGTCATTACTGTTTTTAAAAAACTATTCAAGCTTCCACTATATATCCAACTGCTATGAAAAGAGTTTATTCTTACTCATTAACACTCCCACCTTTTACCTTTTCCTTACAAATCACGGGCTCAGGCAAGATTTGGTGATCACCAAGTATCTGAGGACTGGAAAAGTTGTTTTCAACTGAGCTTTGTCCACAGCTCACTGACACTGGGTGTGTATTTCTTCCTGCAAAAATTATTCTAGAAGCAGAGTCAAATCTTTGTCATTTTCTTAGTTCTTCAGCTGAAAACTCTAGAAAAGGTTTCTGATGATGCTGCTCTATCAGATGAGTCAATCCCTTTTCTACAATGCCATAAAATGAAGCAGTAAAGACAGAGGCCTGGGCCGAAACTATACAATACTCAGAGCATAAAGTCAGTAGCAGAATATCTGCAAATTTCAGCACGGCCATAAAACAAAAAGTCTTTTAGGCCTAATTCTTTCAACCAATTATGATAAAAGAGCAGTGGTAATAAAAGCAGAGATGTATTTTTAGAAGTCTATCTGACCAATTTCACAGGTTTTCAGTTAAAGACTAGCAAAAAAACAACCATTGAGAATACTGATCTCCACGCCACAGAAATCAAAAAACCCCACTTTTCCTCATCTGATTGTACATGCTATTGGTCTAGCAATTAGACATGGGAAAATCAAGTATTTCCACTATTCAACCTTACTAACAGGGAGAAACACCCTAGCCATAATTAAATTGAAAACAAACAGCAGATCAAGAAAGGACAAATAATAGCATCTTTTTTTTTCAACTCTATCTCAGAGTACATAGGCTACTCAGCTTTAAGTTGCCAGTTCCACATTTTAGCAGGCATCATACAAATGCTTACAGATGCTAGCTTTCTCATGTTGCCAACCAGCTTGTCCTAGAATGTATTTCAATATAAAAACATTTTCATTACAAACACGAGCTCTGTTTTGATGACTGACAGCTCTAAGACACTCTTCATTCTCCAGAAGGTATTTCTGGTAAATTGAAAACAGATCACAGAAAGTGAGAACAGGATGCCAGCAAGACCACTCCACTGCCACAGGCAGGATTTACTACGCCTGAACACTTCATTATCAGCTTGGCTGCCAAATACCAGTTTGTACCTTCCTTGCTTGCTTTCCAATCTAAGTTAAGAATAACTGAAAATACCACATTATTCTACAACATGTCACACCACCAGGAAGTCCCTTCTACCAGGTCTTCTTTCCTGCTGTTTAGGTCCATTACCTAAGCTGTCCTCAGCAGTTAGAGACTTTCTGCATTCTGTACCCACCAAAGCACTTGCAACCTCTATTCAGATTTGTACTATCTACAATTTAATAAGCAGCCATTTTATTTCACAATTGAAGTTATCAATAAAAATACTGAAGAGACTTCTCTAGGAATTTACTGATAACATCCTTCTAGCTTGACAAGAGCTAGATCAAACAAGAGCTGCCTTCATAGAGACTGAGGACCCACTGAGGCAAAGAGGTAACACTGATCAGCAATTTACTTCGGAAGAATATTTCTGCCTTTCAGAAACACAGAACTACTTCTAACTTAAAAAAAAAAAAAAAAAACCAAACTAAACACTTGAAGTATTTTAATAGAACTGCAGTCAGTATGCACTCACACAAGCATTTCCAAGGAACTGCTTTAATTATAACAGAAGTGAAGAACCCATTTGCCTGCTAGCAAATCCTCTCTTACGTACACACCACACGAAGCTGTTCATTAACACTGATAAACCAGCTATGTACTCCCGGCATTAATAATGTTATCAGAAATAAGCTTATTAAGATAAACACCACAGATCCAAACATGATTCCACTGCTTTCAGAAACTCTCCTGGTAACAAAAGAGTACGCCCAAAATTTAACACTGAATGTTTAAGTCATCATTCCCTAGCAGCACAAACTCTAAACAGACCCACCATTATTTAACAAAAGTGTTATAGAAGCTAACTACCAGGTTGCCTATTACCGAAACAAGGCTGCACAATTCTAGAAAGGTAAAATCATAGAACTATGGAATAGTTAGGGTTGGAAAGGACTTAAGATCATCTAATTCCAACCCTCTGCCATGGGCAGGGACACCTCCCACTAAACCATGCCACCCAAGGCTCTGTCCAACCCAGCCTTTAACACCGCCAGGGATGAAGCATTCACAACTTCCCTGGGCAACCTATCCCACTGCCTCACCACCCTTACAGTAAAGGATTTCTTCCGCACATCCAATCTAAACTTGCCCTGTTTAAGTTTGAACCCATTACCCCTTGTCCTTTCACTACAGCCCTTAATGAAGAGTCCCATCCCTACAGGCCCCCTTCAGATACTGGAATGCTGCTACGAGGTCTCCACGCAGCCTTCTCTTCTCCAGGCTGAACAGCCCCAACTTTCTCATTCTATCTTCATACGGGAGCTGCTCCAGTCCCCTCATCATCCTCCTGACCCTCCTCTGGACTTGTTCCAACAGTTACATGTTCTTTTTATATTGAGGACACCAGAACTGCACACAAGACTCCAAGTGAGGTCTCACAAGAGCAGAGCAGAGGGGTAGGATCACCTCCCTCTACCTGCTGGTCATGCTCCTTTTGATGCAGCCCAGGATACAGTTGGCTTTCTGGGATGCAAGCACACACTGCAGGCTCATGTTCATTTTTCCATCGACCAACACCCCCAAGTCCTTCTCCACAGGGCTGCTCTGAACCTCTTCTCTGCTCAACCTGTAGCTGTGCCTGGGATTGCTCCAATCCAGGTGTAGGACCTTGCACTCATCAAGGTTAAACTTCATCAGGTTGGCATCAGCCCACCTAACAAGCTTGTCAAGACTTTTCTGGATGGCATTCCTTCCCTCCAGCGCATCAGCGGAACTGCAAAATATTCTTAGAGCTGGGAAAGTGACTCCCATGAAAACACATCTCAAGAGTGTCTCTGCACTGGCTACAAAGGTGGATATGACAGTCCACAGACAGGGGGACAAAATATCTTCTGGGATATTGCAAGCGCAAAGAACAGAGCAAGCAGATATAATCAAAGCATTCTGAGTATTATTCCATGTTGTGCTTTCTATGAACACATCAAATAAGAAAAAATTAGACTTATTATTAATGCACAGAATCCTGAAAGGACTATGACTTACAAGGTGATATGCATTCACATTCAACTGCTATGATATTGGAAGACTATTTTTATTCTTCGGTTTAGATAGTTCTAACAAGAGAAAATGCATTCAGTATCACACTTTTAATGTATTTAACTATAAATTCTGTAACAATTCTGCTACTCATAAGAACTAAGTGTAAAAAATGCATAACCTTATCTTTTCACAGGTCTGCACCCACTGCAGATTATAGCAGGGATGTCTCAACAATTCAACTCTTCAATTTATGACAGAATTTATGAACTTTTTATGACACTGTAACATGGCAGCATTACCTTGTGTTTGTTTTGTCTGGCGCAGTGCTGTGTTTTGGCTTTAGCCTGAGAATAATGTTGATATACACTGATATTTTAGTGGCTGCTCACAAAAAGCTTGCTCAGAAGTTGCTCAAATGGGCTAACTCTGGTGAGCACTTTTCAGCCTCTCATGCTCTGTCAGCGAGGAAGGGTCACATGAAGCCAGGAGAGATCACAGCAAGGAGAGCTGAGCCCAACCACCCAAACAGATATTCCATACCATGGAACATCATGCTCAGTATATAAACTGGGGGGAGCTGTCTGGGAGGGCCTGCTTACGGCTCTGGGACAAGCTAGACACTGGTCAGGGGTTGGCAAGCAGTTGTACTGTGCATCACTCATGGACTGTTTTTATTTGTTTTAGGGGAGAGCAGGGTTTATTCCTTCCCCTCTCTCTCCATTTTCTATTATTATTTTATTTTTATTTCATTATTAAACTGTTATCTCAACCCACGGGTGTTTACATTTTTTTCTGACCCTCCTCCCCATCCCACTAAGGGGAGAAATGAGCAAGCAGCTGTGCAGCACTTAGATACCATCTCAGGTTAAACCATGACATTTGTAACATCCTTCTGAGGGCATAATGTCTCCTCCTGTCCCAACTGTTTGTAGCCTCACCAACAGCATTAACAAAGACAGACTCCCTCATCATTTTCACCTTCACATAACCTTACATGAGAAAAATTGGTTTAATGAATTATTAATTCAAAATCTGGAAAGTATCTTCTGAAAAAATAATGTCCCAAGAATGCTCTAAAAGACTGAGGACCAACTCACACTTTTTTCAAGGATCGCATAGAGTATCAGCTTCTCCCCATCAGAAAGATGCTCTAGTCCCTTAATCATCTTCGTGGTCCTTCGCAGAACTCACTTGACCAAGTCCACATCTTTCCTGTAGCAGGAGTCTATAATGGGAGACAGGACTCTAAATGTGGGCTCAACAGGGCTGAGAACAGGAGAAAGATTAACTCCTGTCAACCAGCTGGCAACAATCTTACTAATGTAGACCAGGGAGACTGTAGGCATATTTATTATGAAGATGCACTGCCGGCTCATGGTTGGCTTGCTGTCCAACTGGACTGCCAGGTCCTTCTCTGCAGAGCTGCTTAGCAGCTAGTCAGCCCCCAGCATGTAGTTGCACACGCAGCTACTACTACCCAGAGGTAGGATTTCACATTTCCCCTTTGCTGAGCTTCATGAGGATCCTCTGTCCGGCTCTCAAGCCTTTCCAGGTTCCTCTTTATGGCAGCACGAGTATCGAGCATATCAGCCACACCTCCCCATTTTGGATCATTTGTAAACTTGCTGAGGGTAAATTCTGCTCATTGTTCAGGACTTTTATGAAGATGCTACACAGCTGAGCCTCTAGTATTGAAGCCCAGGATACAATAACAGCTTCCTACAAATTACTTTTGTGGCACTGATCACAACCCTGCACAGCTGGGCTTAGCCATTAAGCCAGGTTTTGCTAAAATCTCGTCATCCACTTTTCTACACATACTGTGTCAGCTTTTTCCAGAAGAATGCCATGGAAGACAATGTCAAAAGCCTTACTGAAGTCAAGATAACCACCATCCACTGCTACCCCAAACCCGTCACCTCACTGTAGGACTACCAGCTTGGTTTAGCATGATTTTCCCTTCCACTCACCTTCCTGTACTTCATGTGTTTGTGTTTCCAGGATAAGTTGCTGTATCACCTTCCCAAGAACTGAAGCGAGGCTGATTGGCCTGTAGTTCCCTGAATCTTCCTTCTTACCCTTCCCGATGACAGGATTGACATTTGCTGTTTTCTAGCACCTCTCACAATGGGGTGACCGTAAGACCTCTCAAAGATCACAAGGAACAGCCTTGCAACGACACCAGCTGGCTCCCTTTGCACTCATGGAAGCATCCTGTCAAGCCCACAGATTTATGTGTACCTTATTTAAGTGTTCCCTAACCTGATCCTTTCTCCACTGAGGGTGGAGAAAAAAGCACAGCAGAACTTTAAGATGACAAGGACATGAGATCAGAGATCATCCCCACCCAATTTTAAGGGCACGTTGCTTAACTCGTCTAACCAGTATTTAGCTGCCAGAGGAAAGACAGTTCCACTGGTATTGAAGAGAACCAACTTCAGAGAGGTTTCTTCAAGTACACAGAATTAAAGTACTTCCCTACCCTAGAAAGATGTCTTAAATACTGAAGACAGGTTTCACTACTGTTGGTGAAGATACCTTTAGTAGCACTATTCATCTGAAGTACCAGACTGACACAAACCATTTTGCTTTTTCATAATGTCCTAGCACAAAGAAACAGATAAAAATGGTGACATCACTACAGTAAGAAAAAAGCTGGTCAGTGTCACAGTAAAACAGGCAAAACACCTACAATCTAAAAACTTAATTTACTAACAGACTGTATGCTTTTGGCCATCTTATGAAATTAACAAATTAAGAAATATATCAAATTTAAGTGGAGCTGACCAAAATTTTATAGAGGGGAGACAAAAAAAATAATGCTAAAATTGGGGGAAGAAGGGGAGGAACAAGAGCTGAACCCATCTCACCAGAAACTAAAGACAAGGAAAAATATTTTTGCATTTTCAGCTTCTGTACTCCTCATGCTCTCCCAATAGCCTACATTATTTTTCAGGAAGTAGTTTCTGTGCCTCTGGGTAATTAAGACGTTGTCAGAAAGCGAATAAAATAAAAGGCAACACTCACTAGCTACGAATACTTGAAGCATGAGAATGGAACTGCAAAATTATTAACAGGGAAAAAAAGCTTCAAGACACGAATTCCTGAAGTTAGATGTAAGATACAGATTCAAATTTCTTGATGCTCCCTGAAGATCAGTTTAGAAATTCAGTCCACTGATTTGCAGAGAGAAACCCACGAACAGGATGTTAAAAGCACATGGATATACACACATTCATAATTTTCAGGAAAGTCTGAGATTAGCATGTGTGCATAACTAAGCGGCACATACCCACGACCTTTTACCTAACGCCTCCCAGATTATTACTGTAGTAAGAACAGCACATCACAAAATACTCATGGGAACCTTAACTCCAGCTACACACTTGTTTTGACAACCTACCCTCTCCTTGTCACTTAAGTTTTAGTGTATTTTTTATAAATGGGACGAAGGCTGTGTGGAGATCTCAGAGCAGCCTTCCAATATCTAAAGGGGGGCCTACAAGGATGCTGGAGAGGGACTCTTCATCAGGGATTTTAGTGACAGGACAAGGGGAAACGGGTTTAAACTTAAACAGGGGAAGTTCAGCTTACATATAAGGAAGAAGTTCTTTACTATGATGATGGTAAGGCACTGGAACAGGCTGTCCAAAGAAATGGTAAAGCTCCAACCCTGGCAGTGTTCAAAGCCAGGCTGGACAGAGCCTTGGGCCACATGGTTTAGTATGATGCATCCCCTGCTTACGCCAGGAGATTGAAACTAGATGATTTTAAGATTCTTTCTAACCCAAGCCATTCTATGATTCTATAAAAGAAGGCTGCAAGTCATCAGAATTAAAACCATTAGACTACACAGCCTCTCTTCTTCATAAACAGAAATGCGAGGGCTTTTCTCAAACTTAGCAGGCCTTTAAAATAATCCATCTCATCAAAAATGTTTTTCCTGCCACAAATCACTTAAAGAAAAAAAAAAAGAAAAAAAAAGTTGTGATAACAAAGCCTTCCCTGTTACCAACAGACAAGAGTAGCACTAATCTGAACTTGTGAAATGGAAGCTTTACACAGCACTTCTGCTTAAACCCTATAAGTCTCAATTTTCATTACCCTTTTAAAGACACTGATCAGAGATCTTCCTTACTCTGAGATTTATTTAGTTTGAACAAAGCAAAATAAGAGAAGTCCAAGTTTTTCTGCTATCCAGAATTTTCACGTTAATAGAACAGGAACTAATGTTCAAAACCTAACACAAGCTTTATGAAGTTTGCAAAAATAGAAGCATTTCCACTTATGTATCACTGCAAAAGCATGTCAACTACTTGGACTGACGATTATTTATTCCCTTTTCTACATAAATGCATAGCCACAACAACAGAATAAGCTTAAAACTTTACAACCAACCTTTTAATACTTTGAAGGGGAAGTGCGCATGCCACATGCCACTCACCACCAAATTTCAGTGCAGAAGACTGTTTTCAGACACATAATTTACACACAAAGTTAAGTTTTGTTACAGTAACTCTCTCAAGTTCTTTGATCCTCTGAAATTTATTGTCAGACTCATACCTCCAATAAAAGGAAAGGGAGCTGAACCTTCAAAGGTCTTCTCTCCCACTGATTCAACAAATACTAAACAGTTTTTGACAATTCAGTGAAGCCTCTTCTTTTCCAACACTGCTACTGCAGAGCAAGTTAAAATCTCCAGTTTTAGTCTCGCTGTCCTCACCATCCAATACAGAACTGTTCTGATGAGCATTCTAGCACCAGACAATAAGGAAAAATTAAATAAAATATCCAGATTTATTTTTCTTAATTTACCCTCTTGCGTCATCTTTTAAAATGAAGTATGAGAACCAAGGCTTCCTGCAGAACACTGAGGAAGGAACAAGGTTGTCTCCCAAATCTGCACACTTCCAAAAGTCTTATGAAATACTCAGGTATGAGGATTGCATGGAGTCACACTGTAAGAGTCCATTTTTTAACCATTTCAAACAAACACACTCCCCAGCACAGCCACAGCCCTAAAACCTAGCTTTACAGTGCCTTAGCAAAAAACAAACGAACAAGAAAAACCCACCTTCATTTCTACCTAGGGATCAACTTCCTTATGTGAGACGAATAAACAGGAACATGCTTTGTTTTGCATAAGGATCCAGAACGCCAACGGACCTAGGGGGACACTGTTCTAAAAATCCCAACCACTGCTCTTTACCACGTAGTCTCTTTTCCGTATACAGATACGGTTCACAAGCAACAGGATTTATATCACTTTGTGAATCATATATTAATGTCACAGCGATGCATAGTGAGGACAACGACAACAACAATCAAAACACCTCTTACAAAGTGTTTTAGAAACAGCTGAAGTTAATGAGAGCGCTTCAAATAAGTTAACCATTGCTTCTACAAGTTTGTTTGTTTTCTTGCATTGCACCAAAATGTAAATTTAACCGTAAAATGCATTTTACAACAGAGAGAGACTTCATACTTGAAAGTAAACTACAACCAGGTTCCTTCTGCTTGAAACCCAACACACCTGCAGCACCATTTAGTGGAAAGCTAGGTAAAGGCTAATTGCAGGCTGCTCACAAGGTTCAAAGTCCAAAAAACCTGAAACGTTGGTGCAATAGCACCACCACCCCATTCAGCATACATTATGTAACAAATTCAACAGGAATTCTTCTTCTGCCCTTTGGAGTCTTCACAAGGATCTGAAAAAAAGGTAGTTGAAAAAAGTCGCAGGTTTGTCACATCCTGAGCACAGAAATTAGAAAAACTCTGTTTCAGCTGTTTCCCTACATTTATGTAAAATAGGAAAGGAGGCAAATGCGCAAGAGCTGTTAGCACTGCATAGGACATCATCGTCAGTTTCTGTGTAATACCACTGCTGAAAAAGCAACAAGAACCCAAACCAAAAGGACGCCAAGTCTCATTCAAGCTTATTTATAGTAAGGTCGGCAAATGGTTCTCCTTGCAAGAGACAATTTACTCCTAGTACTAAAAAATAAATAAAAGCTACTTCCCCAAAACTTACTGATGAACTCTGTCACACTGCTTTATCCACGTATTTTAATCAGAAGAATCTTTTTAGAATGGAGAAAAAAAAACAGGAGCTTAAAATACATTAACTTATGAAGCACTAACAAACCTAAATATCTACATGATCTCCCTGTATCGTTTTATCCACTTAAGCTTTGCGGCAAGTATAAACTCTGCTTACTCTTAAAAGGTTCCACCAACAGATTTTTCACACAGCAGAGCAACCTACATCATTCAAGAGAACTTCTCAATACAAATGTACCCTTTTTAGGATTCTACCAGAATAAACTCATCAGTAAAAGAGCGAAGCTGCTGACAGTTATTCCAGTACAAAAGCTATGTTTACATGAAGGCTTAAAGCATAAGCTCTTGGGGACAAGGACCTTATCTTCATAGTTGTCTGCAAACCACTTAACAAACTGTCATCACTATACAAATAAAAACCTAAAGAAGGAATTAAAAAGGCCTAGCATGCAAGGCATTTTCTCCTCAGCAGACCTCACCAAGAATGAATTTTGCTCACAGTACAAAGACACAGCTGTAAAACACGAACGAATGGGCACACAGTAAGAACAACTGGACTTCCCAAGGCACAAACATGGTGAAAAGAAAAAAAATACATTTATCCTACCAGCAAACAGAGATGTAAAGACAAAGTTAATTTAATGAAGCTAAAAAATGCAAACTCTTCGTGATACTCAAAGGCAAGAGTCCAGGTAGACATGTCACCCAAAACAGTAAGTGAGGGATGCAACTCCTTAATTTCAGTAAGAGCCTCTTGTGAAGAAGTATTTCACAGCACTGAAAGACGACAGCTTGAAAAAGGAGACACATCACTGTGTGAGTTAAGAAGCAAGTACTTGTATTACTACTGTGACCATACAATAGACCAAAAAAGAAAAAAAAAAAGAGAAACGGTCACTTACTGAACTCTTTCCATTTACCGAATGCTTCCAAACAAAACAGATTAACCCAGCTAAAGGAATGAGAAGATCATCCTCCTCTGTTGGTTTGCTTTCTTCACATGTGGCTCAAGTTCATTCAGTCAATCCCCAGCCACAATAAACTCAAAACAGAAGAGACACAAGTCACAGCCGCCAAGAGAGAACAGAAACCACCTCCTGTTCACATTCTACACTTCCCACGTTTTCAAAGCAACTGAAACAGAAGCTAAATAACAGTAAAGCCACCAAAAGAAAGCAAAATATTGAAGCTGTATCAACTTTTAGATACTGACAACACACAGACAGGAATTCTGTGAGCCTCAAAATCTGTAAAATTTGTTTAGATCGAAATCTTTAATCTGTGGTCAAAATAACAAATTACAGGGGAATAAACACTTTAGTAATCTTTAGATACAGCTTTACGTAAGCACATAAAACTTTTCTTTTTCTATGAGGCTTCAACATATGCCATCTTCCCAAGTATCTTTGTGCTGTCCATGGAGAAGAACATTTTTGTTTATGCTAGCTCACTACTACTACTACTTCAGTATTGCAGAAGCTCTGAAAAAAAATTTAAAGAAGCGGCAACTATGGTAAACGTGTCACTTTCACCAGATGACTTAAAGTTTACTCAATAATGCTTAAATTATTTAAAGCTTTATGAAAAACCAAGGTGGGGTAAAGGGAAAAGAACTTAAGGAAAACTAACACTAACTTTCGAATTATGTTGTTCTGTCCATCTTAATTTTCCCTGAGGCAGCAGTTCAGCTGAATACAAATCTACAAGGAAAAAAAAAGTGAACATATTTAATTTCAACATTTAAAGTGCATCTATTTTCAGAAACATTTAACCACTACTGGAGGAAGGGAACAGTAATACATGTAAAAACAGCATGTAAGATTAGTTATTTCACCACTAGATTTTGTCTTGACACCTTTCAAAAAGGTAGAGGTTTTTCGTAATATTATACTTGCAGACCAGACTCATTCAGTCCCATTACAGAATAGGAAATTACTCTGAACCTAACCTTAAGAGCATCAACATATTAAAAAACTGGTTTGCATAGGCAGTAAACTGATTTTTGGTAAAAAATACCTGGCTTCCGTAAGCGACTAAGTATAGAAAAGGGGAGAAACAAACCCTACATTAGTACCATCATGCTGCAAAACCATATAATACAAATGGAAAGACTAAAATGTGCAAGCCATCCAGCAGACTTGTTCCGTAATCTTAACAGCTCACTGCTGAGATCACAGTATTAACATGAAGGTTGCTACCTACAGATACAGTCTTGATGTGCCCATTTTTCAATCTTCCAGAAAACTCACACTCCTACCCACACATTTCTCCCTGTACCTGTGTTCTTCAAATTATTAAAGAATTACTCTGTCAACTATTAAAAACAGCAAGTAAAAATTAGACCCTGCAAGCTCATTTCAACATTCTCAAAAAACAACCTCTAGGCAGTAAATGTTACGGGTTGAACCATTCTACTGACGCTTATGCAAGTGTAAACTGATTTACGAACACACCACACCACTTACCTAATTCAAGAGGACCACACAAGGCGTTAGTACTGCGTGGTTTGTATTTTTTCCGTTTCTTTTCTTTGAGATAATATCCCCAGTTCTCGTTGATACTACATTCGTAGCTGTTTGACATAACCTCCTAGAAATCAGCTACCCATCCTTCTCGCTTACAGATTCTGCAAAGGCTATTTCCAAAATTTGCGAATCCTGTCTTAGAAAGCTTTTTTTCTCCTCTGGCAGCTTCTTCTCTCGTCTATTCCATGTACATATCACTGTAAGAAGCATCAGTTCCAGGTGAAATAAATACACTTTTTACACCACAACCTGTGAAGCTGAAAATCCAGATTTCACATCTGAATTATGGAACACTTCCTACGTTCACATAACAGATGCATTTGTAAGCGACAGCTATCTGGATACCTCCATATTGCTTATTGGCAACAACATTTTTCAACAAAAATACTAAACAAAATATAAAAGAAAAAATGATAAACAAATGTCTATGAGAGTCTTCATTTAGAAAATAGGTCTCATTACAAAATGACAGACAGCTATGCCAGAAAATCTGAAAAGTAAGGTAGGGAGAAAAATATCTGCCATGAAACTTCTCAGCACTGTCCACAAAGCGTCTCAGGCTGCATTTAAGGTGGAACCAGTTATCAAAACCGGTTATGCCTATGACTCAGAACACTGCCCAGAAGAAAGAAGTATTTATAAGAAAGCAAGCACTTTATTTCGGCAGCTGGAATACTGAGAACATAGTGAATTTAGCCATATATCCATGCCATGTAGACAACAGTGTCCATGGGCGAAGTGCTCAGCACTGCTAGAAAGAAAAACCTCACGACTTCAACTTCCAATTCGCTTCTCAGATGCCTCGTGATTGTTTCAGAAGCCTTTCCAGGACGAAGCACTTGGACAAATCATCCCAGGGCAGTGCTCAGTATTCCTCCTCTTTCACAGGGCACAACTGCAGCAGGTCGGTTTCCACCGCTCTTCTTCCCCAGCAGCTGAAGCAAAAGGCTGCGAAAATCCAGCACTCTAGCTGTAATTCGAACTACCTACGGTAAAAAGAACCAGAACAATCAGGTCTCCCGTCTGAAACCTGAACTGGTGTTACACATAGTCACCCGAGTCCAGCAAACACATGCAACCAGAACCAGGGGACCGAACGCGGGTACAGCTGCCTCAGTTAAACTTTATTCATCTCGGAAAAAGGAGCAATCATGCTTACGGGGAACGCTGTCAGCCAGAACGTTCTCCTGCCTCCAGTTCCCTGGAGAAGGGGGAGAAAACAGGAAGGACCGGAGGTGGGGACGCGGCAGAAAGGGCATTTCTCATTTTACTGGAAAGGATGAACACCTCCGCACGACACAGATTGAGAGGCAGGCGCTGACCTGGGCCAGACACATTGAGCAGAGGCACACAGCGAGTCCGGGGACCGGCGGGAGCCGCTGGGGAAGCCCCAGCGCGCCAGCTGAAAGCCGCGGGGTGCCCGCCTCCTCAACGCGCGGGCAGACCCGCTGCTCCGCCGCCACCCCCGGCCTCTCCGCTGCGGAGCCGCGGCGGGCACGGGGCAGGGGCGCGCTGGGCTCGCCGGCCCGCGCTCACCCTGCCTTACCCGAGGGCGGGCCTGGCCGCGCGGCAGGGCAGGGGACACGATGGGACGGGGCGCCCCGCACGACACTGCCAGCGCCCGCCCCTCCGCCTCTGCTCGGCGCCACCAGAGCCCCCAGGAGCGGGGGGTGCCCCGGGCCTGGCGGCGGCCGCACCCGGAAAACCGGGG
>JANRGW010012337.1:0-12719 GCA_024733675.1 Psilopsiagon aymara | reverse complement strand
GATTTCATCAGGTCCCATGGACTTGTGTACATTCAGGTTCCTAAGATGGTCTCAAACCAGATCCTCTCCTACAGTGGCCCCAGGGTCTTCATTCTCACTGTCCCTGTGTCTGCCTTCCAAGACTTGGGTGGTGTGGTCAGAACATTTGCCAGTAATGACTGAGACAAAGAAGTCATGAAGAACCTCAGCCTTCTCCAAATCCAGGGTAGCCAGTTCTCCTGATAGCTTCTGGAGAGGGCCCACATTGTCCATAGCCTGTCTTTTATTTGCAATGTACCTATAGAATCCCTTCCTGTTGTCCTTAACATCTCTAGACAAGTTTAATTCTAAGTCATTAGTCCTTTGCATTTTTCCCTTTAATTCACTCCTCACTGCATGCATCTTATTGTGCATTAGAAGCAAACTGAAACATTAATTAATTTGTGCCATTTCACAGAGCTGAAGGAACTCATTTAACTGTCTTATCACTTGGAATTCAGAGGCCAAGCACATGGAGCATGCTTGCTGCTGTCAGCCTCTGGTCAAATTCTTCACCTAGAATGAAGTTGCAGACTTGGAGAGTCTTGACTGGCCTCTGCTGTTTAATACCTACATTTCCCATCTAGAAGTGCAGAAGACTTCCTACACATCACATACTGTGTATGGATTAGCATCTGTGTCTTTGGATTGTATTTGCAGTCTTTTAACACATTTTATAACTCACATATGGATACGCTGGTTTTAAAAAACAACCAGCATTTTTATTTTCATTTCTTTTTATTTTCTTTTTATTTTCATTTCTTTATTCAGTGCTGAGTACCTTCTTAGAAGCAGTACTACGGCCTAGCAAAAGAGTTCCTGCTGTTCTTTGTAAGACCTGTTTCTAATGCTGTATGCATTATGGATAAAGTCCTTGCTTCAGTCAGGAAAGCATCCTGCTGCAGATATCAGCCCCTGTGCCAAAATGCCAGGTTATAAGGAATCAATGCAGTATGGGAAGCAGCGGTGTAATATGATTTTCATAGGGTAAGCAAGGCAAAATTGACACCCTGTCATCTGGCACCTTAAGCTGGAAAACAGGCTTGGACATCAGGAATTAGCACTGTGAAAACCTAAGAATGAGGAGGGGGGACTTGAAAGGCATCCAGATGAATCACAGGAAACCAATTCTTCTGTCTTCTTCCTGTTCCATACCAGAACAATCTGGTAATCATGTGCATGTTTAATGCTTCACAGGTGGTAACCAACTTTGTTAGGTGGAGTAGGGTAGGGAGGGAGCAGTTGCTGCTTGTGCAGCTGGGGCTTGATTTGATTTACTCTGATTTACACTAACTAGTGTAATGGAGCATGAACACAAGGCACCTGATCTCCAGGTTTCCAGTACAAGCCTGAAGAGATAAACTGCCTGTGTATGAGAGCTCTGGTCAGGCTGAAGCTGTGCAGTTGGAGGTTGTATGCTTTACATTTGTTTTGCAGGAGATCGCAAGAGGTTTGTTAGCAATTGCCATTAATAAGATCTCTGTCATGGAGACAGGGCACCATGACTGTATCAGTCGCTAGCATTTGATGGGTGGAGAAAGGGTCTGGCTGCCTGCGTCATGTGAGCTTATGAAGTTTTTTACTGTCATCTGTAGGTGAAGTCATTATTGAAAAGAAGCTTACTAAAGAACAATAAAACTGTATAGACAAGTTTCCTGGAATACCTCACTAAACCAGAAGGAAAACAGCCATTTCTACTGCATTTGGTATCTTTCTTTATGCCTGTGGCAGATGTTAACTAAAAGAAGAAAGATTTATATTAGATATGGGGAAGAGGTTCTTCCCTGTGAGGGTGCTGAGGCACTAGCACAGGTTGCCCAGAGAAGTTGTGGCTGCCCCATCCCTGGGGCAGGTTGGACAGGACTTGAAGCAACCTGCTCTAGTGGAAGGTGTCCCTGCCTGTGGCAGAGGTTTAGAACTGGATGAGCTTTAAGGTTCCTTCCAACCCAAACTGTTCTATCGTATGATATGTTCCAAGGTGCCAGGCCTGAGCCTCTTGAAGGGGATGGGAAGTGTCCTTCTGCATCTTGCATTGTGCCCTGGGTCTGCTGTGCATTATGGGTTGCACAGGTCTGAAGACACACTCCAGCTCACTTGGCCTTCACCCTGCATTTCCCATCTAGAAGTGCAGAAGACTTCCTATACATCCTGTACTGTGTATGGATTAGCATTTGGATTCTATTTGCAGAATAGGCTTGCTACATGAAAGGTAGGAAGCATAGTGCTTGGTCTTTAAGGGACTGGCTTTTACCCCTGGAACCTCACTAATTCATAGAATCATGGAATCATGGAATAGAGTTGGAAAGGACCTTAAGATCATCCAGTTCCAACCCCCCTGCCATGGGCAGGGACACCTCCCACTAAATTCATACCATAACTGGGTAGAAGATCTAGTCAGAGACAGTGAGAGACCTCTTGAAAACATCGTGTGAAATCTCCAAGATTGGCAGTGTATGTCATACTGAAAGTTACAACTAAGAGCAAGAAAAAGACGTTTGCATTGCAGCATGACTTTTTGGAAATGTACATCTTCAAGAACAGGCTTACGATTACATGTTTGTATTTGTAATTATAGCAATGGGGCATCATCATGAAATTCCAAAGAGGTCCTATGGGTTTAGGTGTCCTGCAGCTTTGGTTTGACGCTTTGCCTGGTGTTGTGGGTCAAAGAAACAGGATGAGTGCTGCAGCGTGGTTTTGCCATTGCAGAGCAGAGCAGTCTTGTTGCACTGCTACAGTCACCCACCACGATGGGAAAAGTCAGCCCATCATCCACTTTTTCAAGTGCTCTAGGATAGATGTGTTGAGGAGGTTCAATTTCTTCATAGCTGTCTGCTATTTGAGAAATACCATGTATAAAAATGGTGACAGTTTTTGTGTTGCATCCCCCTGGCTGGCAGCTTCTCCAGAGGTAAGGCATGGATAGGTATGACAGTGAGAAGATCCATATAAAGGTGTTTTGCAATGTGTCAGCCAGGTGTTGGATTCATTTTGCAGCCTCATGAGTTTTGCCTGGAGCTCTGTGAGTTCAGTGTGTGATGGACTCCCAGCAGTTTAATTGGAGCTGGATGAAACACGCTTCCTGCAGGGCTGAGGGTGCTGCTTCTGCTGAGATCCAGTTATTATGCAAAGCTAAAGCTTGTGTGTATTCTCTTTAGTATAGAACTGGGAAGAATTCTGTCAAGTTTTTCCCCTTCCTCCCACCCTTTTAGTATCTGTAAGTCTGTGTGTGCCAGCTGGTTTGACAGGGACAGGAACACGCTGAGGAAAGAGCTCAGCGCAGTTGTTTAGCTTTGCATGTTGTGGTTAATCTATAACAGCAGGGATTGCCTTATGTTGTGAAACATGCAAGCAGAGATTGAAAGGAGGCTGTCCTTCTCAGAACCCTATGGAATACAAGATGTGGAATATAATGTCACTTCTGTAATAATGTCAAAGTGATCCACAGGTCAAAGGAGGGATTTGCTTGGTTTCAGCCAGACCCCAGTATGTTCAGGCCAGTGCAGGGAATATATCTCCCCATTGCAGTCTCCTTTCTTGTCCTGTGAACTTTGCATCTTTCCTGCTGTGACTCTGTGGAAGCAAGACTGTAGTGATAGGACAAGGGGGATTGGGTTCAAACTGAAACAGGGGAAGTTCATGTTAGATATAAGGAAGAAGTTCTTTACCATGAGGGTGGTGAGGCACTGGAACAGGCTGCCCTGAGTACTTCTCACTTCTCTACTCATGTGCTTGTGTCTGGGTTTGGATGCCTGAAGGCTTTGGAGGTGTTGTGAATGAGACTGCTTTGCAGAGGTGAGCTGGGATTGTCAGGATGCTGGTGATGGTGTTCAGGGCCAGGTTGGACAGTCTTGGGTGACATGGTCTAGTGTGAGCTGTCTCTGCCCATGGCAGGGGGTTGGAACTGGATGATCTTCAGGTCCTTTCCAACCCAAACCATTCTATGATGGAAAAAGGCAATTGTAGAGGAAGGTGCTTAGATACAGGCCAAGAAAGGGGCAGCTGGGTGCTTGATGCACACCCCATGAAGACCTGTGAAATCCTGTGGTCTTAGAGGAAAGCTCCTCTTGCCATCCTCACAGAGATGAGACAGACTGGTTCTGCTTGGCACCCATTGTATTTGAGAGCGGGGGGGCTATCTTTGTGCTTTGCAATCATGGCTTCACCTCAGAGGTGAATGATACCAACCCCTGGCATGAGCAATTAGCATGTTAACATGCAGAGGTTACATTCTTCAGGTCCCTAACTAGAGAGATGAAGCTTGTAAGAAAGAGACCAGTGTTAGCCCAAGGTGAAGCAGGCCTTTTTTTATAGCGCATGCATGAGATGCTGATGCAGGCTGTTGGGTCTATAGGCAGCACTGAGTGTTCACCTTGTTGGCTGCTCACCATGTTTCTAAGCCAAATACTTCTTTTTTGAACCTCAGTGTTTTCCCTATATAAACCATAGGGGTCAGGAAGTTGAAACCATTGACTGACCTAAAAGGTGTATGCTGTGCCTAAACCCATGTCAACTAAACCGGCGTAGCTGCCTTAGCTCTCCATTTGACTGGTGTAGAACATGAAACTATGAACAATAGAGCTCACTTGATGCAGTGCAAGTAGAAGGGTAGACAGAACACACAGGAAACACCCCTGGAAGTCCTGCATTCTTCTTGATTGAATTTGTAAGATCAGGCTATTGGCACATCTGTGAAAAGAGTGATAGATATGAGATAGGTAGTGAAGCTATCAGCAGTGCATGTTACAAATGAGCTTAAAAAGAGACATCCAAGCTGTCCTAAGCAGAAATACCCAGTGGCTCTGCACAGCATGACCGCATGTGACTGCATGGCCACATTAACTTGTCCTCCATGAAGTGCTTTGAATCGCTGTGGTATTCTCTCACCTGCACATCTTATTGTCCCCCATAAAAAGGAAGAAAAGATGAGTGTTGCAAGGCTGCCTTTTCAGTGTCTCAGAGGATTTAGTGATAGAGTTAAATATGTGCTAAGCTTGGAAAGAAGGTGGTGCTTCAGCCCCGTCTAAGCCAGTCTGAAACCACAGTGCCTCTGAAAAGGGTGGTCTTGGTCTTTGTGAAACAGTATTACAGGTCTCTAGCATCTCCCTTGGGTTGGAAGGGAAGACTGTGTTGGACTCCATTTGTGGGTGGATGGGATGCTCCCTTTCCTGAGATCCTTTATTTTGAGATCTGTTCCACTCATTTCACTGGGATTTGAATTGGATCTTTAGTGATGCTGACCTACAAGTGACAAAAGCTGCATTATGGAAGCAGAAACTGAGGCCTGAAAGGAAAGGCTCAAAATCTGAGTGCTCCTTTCCCTCTTTTCTGTATTAGTATCTGCTAATGAACATTATCCAGCATGTAGAGTACCCCTGCAGAGGTAAAAAAATACCCCAACCAAAACGCATAAAACAACTCTATCAACGCTCTTCTTGGAGGGATATAACAAAGTCAGAACGGCCTTTCTAAATCAGCGCAACTTCCACTTAAACAGAAAAACTTTTCCCACATAAAGAACCTTAGGGAGTTAGAATCCGCTAAGATAAAACATATACCACATCTCACTTTCCTCAAAAAGTCTTATAATGTTCCTTCCCATTAACTCCCTCCTCAGGGTATTTTGAATGTCTGCAGAACATATTATGGCCATTTGGTTCATGAATGTTTTTGCAGGACTGTCACTGAATTTAAGTCAGAAAATGGCTAAAACTGTGAACATTTCAAAGACTATAACAAGAGTGTCTCAGTAATAAATAAGTCAGCGGATAGAAATGTCTCACTAATACCCTGCCAAGCCGGGCACAGCCAGAGCTTGAAGGAGAAGGTAAGACATATTTAATTTGATGTATCCTGATATGGTGCTATCCAAGTACAGCTCTGCCAACATCTTCACTTTAATTTTGTGTTGCAGAACCCTTCTGAAAGTTGTCTCACTGACATTCAGTCATGAATTTGTTTCCAGTGGAAGCCCTTTCACCCTCAGAGGTTTTCCTCAGTTGGAAAACTGACAATTACTCTGCTCCATCTGTCATTTTCCATGTTATTTACCCTGGAATATCTGTGTGGCATATCTGTGTGTGTTCAGCTTCCTCAGCAGGGTAAGGATTTTAATCAGGTTCATGAGGGAGCAGCGTGGTGATTCTTGTACTTGTTCTTCTAAATAGGGATCCTTTCATTTTGAAGTTTGTTTCTCTTGCTTTCTCTTGCAAGGCTGGACATTTTATCCATTAATTTCCTACTGGACAAAGGAATGATGAGCTCCTGTTTCTCAGGAAAAGGAGCTGCTGTGTTCATCATCATCAGCTCCATACAAAATGGTTTGCCAGACATTCCAAGCATGAGGTCAAGTCCCTCCTGGGTCTGTGCTGCCCTCCTCACAGTGGGGAAGAGGAGCTCTTGAAATAATTCCAGTTTTTATTCATTAGGGTGTATAAAACTGGGACATTTGATCCATTCAAAAGCAAACAGCCAGAGTATATTGTGTCACCCAACAGGAGTACAGGACAAAAGGGCAAAGATGCCAGGGGACACAACAGCACTGGTCCAGAATGAAGGTCACCTGCTACAGTATTCTCTGCCATTGGCAGATGTGCAAGACTTTCCACAGACTTCGTACTTTCACATCCTTTTTCTTCTCAGTAGATCTCCCTCCCAGGTAAGTGTCTCATCTTCTCATGGACCCATCTAAGCTATTTGCATCAATAACAACCTTTGGCAGGACATTCCATGTTCATGAAGAACCTTCTCCTTTACCTTACCTTGAGGCTTTCTCCTTCTGGCTTCAATTTTTTGGCCTTAATGTTTGTATTAGAAGTGACAGTGTGTAACTGATGCCTGCCTATCTTGCCCGTTCTTGATCTACTGATCAGTATCATTCATGCACTAAGATGACCTCTTTCTGAACCAAAGGGAACAGAAGGAAATTATTCCTTGTGTGGAAGCTGCTCCATAGCTGTGGTCATTATCGTTGCCTGTTTCTGAATGGTTTTGGTTCTAATACAGCCTTTCTCCAATGAGTGAACAAGAGCCACATGCTATATTGAAGGTGTGGAAAAGCCACAGATAGATTCATACAGTCGCACAATCAGGTTTTCTGTGGTGGTCTTGATAATACGGATTTTATTTTCCTGTATTTTATTTGTGCTATTTTGCCTCCTACTGATGTTTTATGGTTCTAACAATCCTAATGCCAAAATGTTGTTCCTGGCTGATAATTCTCAGGTTTGATTCATTCAGTTCCTATGCAGAGTTGGTATTTTTTTTTTTTTTTCTCTGTGTGCATTTGTCACCTACGTTGTTATTCATCTGCCATTCTACTGTCGAGCCACCAAATCTTATATGGCCTCTTAGCAATTCTTCCCAGTCTGTCTTCATTCTTACTGTCTTGAATAACTTCTTATCAGCAGCAAACTTTCTCACCTTTTGCCATTTATTTGTGAGCAGATTGGATATCAGCACAGTTCCCTGAGGAAATCAGCTGATGATCCCTCTCCACTGTGAAAACCTTACTCTTTGCTTTGTCTTTTAACCATTTTTTTTCTTTTAAAGGACTTGTTTTTTCTTTTAAAGGACTTTTAAATGACTGCACATCCATAGATGTGCAGCATTTGCATAGATATGATTAAAAAGACAAAAATCAAAGCAAATCATCACCAGAAGCAAAATTGCTGCAGATCAAAAAACTCCAAGAAGAGCCAAGCTGTGCCCAAACAGTAAATGCACTTGCTTAGCAGTTGTAATCAATGTTCTCCCGGCAGAATCGTTTCAATTCATGAAGCCTGTATATGCTTATCTCAGACTGTGATATGTCATCCAGTGCTCCAGATGGGGCATCCACTGGGCCACAGAATGAAGTGCCAGGCATCTGTAAAGGGGCACAGATACAAAGGAGAAAAGCATGTGGGGTGGGTTTTACAGTTTGGTTTGTTTGATTACACAAAACCATCTCTGCTTCTGATCTTTCAGGATCATCCTAAAGGGAAATGCTGAAGTCTGATCCTAAAACTTGAAAAGCAAAATTGTGTTGCCTCCTCTTACAGCTCAAGTGGTGTTTCCCCATTGCCTTCTGTTTCTTGCAGAGGCCCATCCCCTAGATAAATACTGTCTTCTGAACCAATTTCATAGGCACCAGAGAGGCTCCTTAATCTAGGCACTTCAGTAGTGCAGTTTAGTGCTCCCTACAGAGACTGGCATCAAGGCATCATGGTGAAGTGAAGCACAGTGGTGGCTACATTCTGAAGATGAGGGCTGAGCAGTGACAGGAGGAGCTTTCTATGCTAATGCTGCTGAAGAAAAAACGTGATGCCTGTGCCCAGACCTTGCAAGTAACTGTGTCTGCACCATATGTTGCTTGGAGTTTGTTAGCTGCCCAAGTACACGGGGAGATTTGAGCCTGAAAAGGTGTGTTTTCAAAGATTTATAATGGTGGAACAAGAATATTCTCCTCTCCTGAAAGTCCTTCCTCCCTGTTGAACTGCTTCCCTACTCAAGCTGGCTTATATGTCTAACAGAGCTGTGCCATGTTCTTGCAGGGCTTCTGATTTGGAGTCAAGATGGGTAGAGCAGATGTGTGCCCTGATTTTGGCCAGGTTAGCAAGATGTGTGGTGGAGCTGAGAGTGACAGGCTGCCTACCTCTTTCCTCACATATTGGCTGTGGACCCCAAGCACTCTCCGTTCAGATGAAGCACTGTGAATCTACAACCAACTGGGAACACGATCCTCTAATGGAAAGCATTGTACAACCTTCATTATAGGCATCAGAATGGACAGCTTGTGTGATAGGCACAAAATGACTTTATTACTACAGTAGCGTGGTTGTACCAGGTTCTTCATGCAAGGAGCACTTTGCTATTCAGCACATTTACAGGCAAATCTCAGATTTATGATCCCCAAAATGCCAACCAGTAATTTTTTGATGGCAAGCTTTGTGTTCTTTCAGTCAGTGCATATCCCCAGTGTTTGCTGAACTGTGTTGTAGGCATCTCTGCTTAGGGGATCTGTTGGTTATTTGTTATCTGAATACCTAATCAGCAAACAGGTAATGAGTCAGTGCTAATGGATCAGGTCAGTTTTCTAGAAGAGCAAGCTGATGCATTCAAGAACAAAAAGGCTAAAGAAGATGTGACAATGATGAGGATGTTCAGCAAATACTTGAAATTAATTTGATGCTGTCTGAACACCAACAAGTATTTCTAAGAACCAGGAGGAGGATGTCTGAAGGATCTTTGCCTGGTGCTGGGTTGAGCTTACTGATTAGAGCTATTTCAAACGCCCATCCTCACATCATCATCTAAGCTTGCTGGAAGGACAGACTTATGCCTTGCTCAGTCCCTCTCTGGATCCTCACTCTCAGGCTAAAAACATGACCATCATGCAGCATTAGTTGAAATCACTATCCAGATGGAGCTACAGATAATAGCTGTGCCAGCCCATGGCCTCTTTCACTTGTTTATTTTGTTGGGGGAAGCACTAAAGTTTCAAAAATGTTGACTCTTACAAGAGGATGTAGTGGGCATGCCCATCTGAATAAGTGAGCTGTAATTGTGTGCAAGTGCTTCCACTGGCTTCAAGCATATTTTTGCAGGTGCCCCATCTGGGGGAAAAAATGGCGATGAATGAGACCCTAAATCACGCTAAATATTGCAGAGAGCATATAAATGAAGTATTTAAAGATTAGGGGAAAAAAAATCCCGGATTCTGAATTTACAAACCACCATTTCCTCCATCTGCACTCAGAGCTCATCACTTCGTTACAAAACCACTTCATTCCTTCATCGCTAATAGCTGTCTTTGAATACTGAATTGCTTCATTAGGCTCACTTATTCCAAGAATGAAACTCTGAGTCAAACAGGCAGTCCTCTATTTTCCCCATTGATTTTCAGTTAAATATATCGGCCTGGTTCTAAGCAATCAATAAAGCAGCGTGGCAAGACTACTGATCTTTGAAATTGGGTGGAGCAGGCCTGTTTATTATAACACCTCTTGAAATCTGGTGTTTCATGGAAGCTGTTTGCCCCAGGTTTAAGTGTACAACTACCCTGTTTCATTGGAAGACTTCCTCCTTTCCCCACAAGAGGGAATGGCAGTTCCAAAAGCCTGATTCCAGTTTGGCAGAGTCACCCCTAAGGAAGGGGTTCACACTTGTGTCAGGCAGCTGGATGAGTTCACGAAGAGTTGAGCTCATTTGATGCATTAGTGTGTCAATCAGTGGAGAAATTAGGAAGAAAGCTCTGTCTCATGTTTCGATGCGATAGCACTTCTGAGTTGTTAATAGAAGCTAAATAACCACTGTTAGGATGATATTGTCTGCTTTAAATTCATCTCCCTAATTGATCTGTGGAGCAGACTGCATGGTTCTAAATATGGGTATAAGTTGCTTCCTTCTGTCTCACTTGTTTAACAGTTTAAGTAAATGAATACAGCTGTTCTATTGCTCCCTTAATGACTGAGTGGAAAACCAGAGATGATTTTCTCAGCATAGCATCTCCCTGTAAAGTGCAGTGTCTTTTGGGACCTGAAAGCCTGGGTTTGGTAATGAAATAGTTACAGGTTGCTGCTTAAAATCCTGCCAAAGGTGGGCCAGCAGACTGTCTGATTTACTGCTTACAGCTTTAGGGGGAGGTGAGAGGGACTTAGGTTATGGGAACATCGGGAAGTTGTAAGGAAAGCTAAGACCATCTTCAGTCCAGCATGAGCCAGTGGAGAAGAGCAGATGCTTTGCTCTAAGATGTAAGTGAACATTTATAGTGAAAGGAAAGAGAACACTCTAAAACACTCCCAAGTACCTATGGCCTCAGTGTCCTGGACATGGGAAATACCACATAATTAAAGTCAAATGGGTTCTTATGGCTGTCATCCAGCACAAAAGTAAACCTTGGAGCTGGCTTCACAGCTGATATAAAACAAAGCCAGTGAGGTTATTAAGAGAAGTGTGCATGGGAATCAAGGAATCAAATGCTGTCACTCAAATCATGTCTTTGTGGGTGGCCATGTGGAAGCCAACCTGCCTTCTTGTGGGCTTTGAGTAATGACCTCCACTTGCTGGTGGTGAGGTAGCAGCACTGGAATCAATTGAGCTATGCCAATGGGAATTGGTAAGATGGGGATTGGTGTATATCTTTTTATACCAATTTAGACACAAACATATATATATATTTGTATATACATAAAACTTAAATATTTATATATACTGCCTGGCAGGCATGAGAAGGGCTATTTGTGCCATTTACAAACATGTAGAATATCCTGCATGTCAAAGTGTGGTGGGCAGTGCTGATGGAGTGCTGCTGAAGCAAAGCTGGGAGGTAAAGGCAACATTATTTGGGGGACAGAGGGCATGGGGAAAAGAGGGAAGGAATGGGAACTACTTTTCAAAGCAAGAAGTGAAGAAAATTAACCTAAAGGAAAGGAAATACAGAGCAACAAATGAAAAAAAAAAAGAGGGCAAATGAAAAAAAAAAAAGAGGGTAAAGTAACAGATGAGTCTGAGATGAAACTGATTTGAGGGCTTGTGATTTTGCCATAATCATTAATCCTGTTATTACACCTTCCTGCCATAAAAGTGCCTTGATTCAGTGTGTCGGGGTGGAGGCAGAAGGGGATGAGATGGCTTTCTGAGCTTGTACACGAATACTTCTGCATTAACTGGACTTGGTCTATTTTTGTTATGCTGTTAAAAACAGCCATGGCTTAAAATGCCCTAGCACTGAGACTAACTGTGTAGAAACAGGATTTGCTAAAGTGCTCCCTTTTCATGGTGGCACACTATGTTGTGAAGCAATTACAGTTATTTACACAATGTATAAAGAATCATAGAATAGCTAGGGCTGGCAAGGACCCTTGCTCCCCTGTCTGTAAACTGTGTCCATTAGCCTTATGGCCTTGTAATGAATCCTTTTAAACTGTGTAGCCTTGCTGTGCTTTGAGAGTGCTCGTGGTTACCTAACCAGAGGCTTTTCACATTTCACGATCTCTTTTGTATTCCACCATCTGTAGTCATTTGCGAAGCTGCTGCTTTGGTGCATTTAAGCTATGGCTCTTGTAAACTACCCCTGCCATGCACTTGCACTTTGGTTTTCTGATTGCTCCTCCAACCTCTGCTTGGGTGGTGCCAGTTTAGAGCTGCAGTGCAATGCCCTTTCTTTAGGATAGATTGCTCCCTCTGCCTACCTACAGCATGTCTTTCAGTAAGTGCGTATGGCTTTTGGATACTGCAAGTTGTACAAATGTCACTGAATGGGCTTGGTCAGACTGGGGAAACTTTGCACTTTGCGTGAAGAGCGGCTGATATAAGGAAATGTATTGACCTGGAGTTTAGAAAAATCTAGATTTGGTAGGCAATTTTGAAGAGAGCATCCCACCTGCTCTGCTCAGGTCTGGGATCACTAAACAAACCAGACTTCATATAGTCATAGAATAGTTAGGGTTGGCAAGGATCTTAAGATCATCCAGTTCCAATCCCCCTGCTATGGGCAGGGACACCTCACACTAAACCATGCCACCCAAGGCTATGTCCAGCTTGTCCTTGAACACCTCCAGTGATGGAGCATTCACAACTTCCCTGGGCAACCCATTCCTGTGCCTCACCACCTTCACAGTAAAGGACTTCTTCCTCATATCCAAACTTCCCCTGTTTAAGTTTGAACCCATTACCCCTTGTCCTCTCACTACAGTCCCTAATGAAGAGTCCCTCCCCAG
>JANRGW010012336.1:0-18098 GCA_024733675.1 Psilopsiagon aymara | reverse complement strand
GTCCTTTTTATGTTGAGGACACCAGAACTGCACACAGTACTCCAAGTGAGGTCTCACAAGAGCAGAGTAGAGGGGCATCATCTGACACAATGGAGCAGCTGGATTTATGGTAACTCAGGCTGCTGCTCAAGAGTTCTTGCCTGGGGCCACGGATTTCACACAACAGGAATATACCAGACTCTCCACATTTCTCATGGGATTTCAAGAACCAGTGAGGATGGGTGGGTTTAACCTGCATTCAGGAGCTTGCACACCTGCACACATGCAAATAACTCCTAGTCCATCCTGAATGAACAAGAGGGTCTGGACTTCACACAAGACATACTGGCCCCTCAGAGGCATACGGAGTCCTCCTCTCTTAGTGCTCATTTAACTGCTTTAAAGTTTCAGCTGATCCCCTGGGTACAATGAATACCTTATCAATTTTATTCCCAGTACCCAGATTCCCCTAAAATAAATGAAACAGGCAGCTACTCCTTAAAGAAATTCACCAAGCTCACAGCTAATGAGACTCTCTGCCTCTGGCATCATTGCCACAGTAGACTAATTTCAGATATTCAGCTGTTCACACTTCACTCTGGAGTACCTCCCCTAGTTGAGGAAAAACTGCTGCTGGTTACAAAGAAAAGAAAAATGTACCTTTTTTACCAGAGAGGCTTCCTCTTTTCCCTGCCCCAAAAAGAATGTGATAGCTGAGAAAGGATTGAACAAGGTGACCTCATTATTAAGAGCCTAAGGAGCTGCAATGCAGCTTTTAGATGCATATATCTAAAAACCTTTAAGTTGCTGTAAGGTAAGAAGACCTCAGACTCATAACGCAAGGGCACATTTCATTGTCAACACTGTGGTTACCAGTAGAGAATTCTGCCAGCTAATTATTATTCAGTCTGATAAACCATTCTTTCATCAGAATAAAAGGATTCCCCTCTGGGTGTAGCGTCTTCCTCTCCCTCAGGTACCCAACGCTGCTGAAATTGAAGGCCATAATTCAATTAACAACGGATGGGAACTTTTAATGAAAATTAACCACGCAGAAACAGATGTTGGTGCCACAGAAATGCAGATACTCCCTATGAAGCATCACTGGCTGTCATGAGGATGGGGAAATGCAGAGATATCTTAACTTGGAATTATACACCAGATGAGATACTACACTTACATCTGCAGACCCACAATTCAAGGAAGTGCTTAAGCACATGCTTAGATTTCATCAATCTGCTTTGCCATATGCTTGAATTTATTCTGTACTGGTAACATTACTAGCCAAAAGGTACACACTTTCACACTAGTAAAACCTCCCTGACTGCTAAACCACCTTTGGATAGCTGTGATTTCTTATGGCATATATAAAAGTGATGCCCAGATTTCCAGACACAGTAAATAAAATGTGAAAGGGAACTACATTTGTGAAACAGACTCCACGGCTGGGGCTGGAACTAAAACTAACTGTTTGCAAGCCATGGTTCCAAAGGACCCATGCAACTGCCAGGCTTCAAGTTTAAAAAGCTGGAAATGAAGGAGAGCTGGAAACGCAGTTGTCTACGTAAGGTTGTATGTTGGCAATTTTTAAGAGTTTTATGTTTACTTTTTTTAGGAACACAGTTAGGAATATAAAATAAACAAAGTAAGCTCTGTTTTAACTGTCTCCCTCCTCCCATTATTCCTTTTTGAAAAGCTGCTGCAGAATCTCATCAGATCAATGATTAGAGACTTTTTCTCTGATTTCCAATAGAGATTTATCCATCTCTGGTTTAAAGCAATTTACTCACGTTATGACACTGGCCTTGCAGTTAACCAGACTGATTATCTCCCTGGCATTTACTCAGTGCATTTAGAGACAGAAATCATTTTGTCTTTCAGCATTTTATCTGAGAATAAAACAAATCTCCCCTTGTAACACAAAATGGAACAGACATCAGAGTGGACAGAACTACTTCTGAACATGGCCACATAGTCTTCTGTATCAAGGGAGTCCAAATTCTTCTTAACAGATACTTGTACAATGTCTCTAAAGTATGTGTTCAAACTACCTGCATCTGCACAACTGTGCCAGAATCACTTAGGTAGGAAGAGGTCCTGGGAGGTCATTACGTGCAGCCTTCCAGTCGGGTTCTGAACACTTCCATGGTTGGTTATTCACTGGGTAACCTATTCTTGTATATCATTATCCTCATTGTAGAAATCTTCCCTTACAGTTACTCAGAATCTCCCGTTTCAGTTTAGGACCACCATCTCTCACTCTTCTTTTGTGTGCCTCATGAATAAGCCTGCCTTCAGCTTCTTGATAACTTCCTCATAGATTCTGGAAGACTGCTATTAGGACTCCCCAAAACCTTCTGCTCTCCAGGCTGAAGAAGCCCAGTATCCTCAGCCTCCTTCACTGGGCACGTGCTCCAGCCCCCAGCCATCTTGATGGGCCTCCACTGAGCCTGCTGCCTTGACATTCAGAGCTGCCTCCCACAGGATCCCTTCCTCTGTGAACTGGTCATTTCCAAAAAGGGCCACCAACTCTCCTCTTCTTTCCTTGTCTATGTTTCCCAAAGAGCTGTTATGTCTCCATCAGATCTCCAGCCATATGAGCTACCCCACCAGTTCTCGGCTGTTCCAATGACTTCACAGTTCTGTGTCCATCCATGGAGACCTATCTCCTCCTGTTTGTTTCCTAGGCTGTATGCATTTGCCTACAGGCACATGAGATGGGTTCTCTTTTGAATGGTTTTATCTTTCTGGAGTCTTCTCTCAGTCCATTCTTCTGTTCCTTGAACCTATCAACCCCCCAAGCACCACTCCCTGACTTAACTATGAGCTGTCACCACCATCCTCCGATCTCAGCTTGTTTAAAACTCTTCTTGAAAGGCTGTCCACTCTGTTGGAAAAGGTGTCCTTTCCTTGTTTTGTCAAACAGATCATGTCACTCACTAGCAGTTCTCATTCCTCAAAAGAATCCATGATCCTAAGAGCCAAAGCATCTCTTGTGACACCAGCTACACAGCATGCCATTAACTCACAGATTGAGTATGCACCTACCTTAGCACTTCCCTCTCATCCGCAGGGTTGAGGAAAACACTACCTATGCTTGCACATAGGCTTACCTTTGCCTAAAAAGCTCTGCAGATCGTCTTATAGAATCACAGAACAGTTAGGGTTGGAAAGATTTACTTCAGATTTCCCTTGGCAGTGTCACTGCCGTCCATACAGATGAGCAGCAAGAGGTAATAGCCCAAGCGCCAAACATGCCTCAGCAGCCTCTCCACACCATCCTGGATCCAGGCCTTGCCAAGCCATACAACTCATGTGAAACAGTATCTGTTCAGCAGATGAGCACCTTTATCTCCTGAAGGAGGACATCTCCAGTCACTGTTACCTACTGCATCCATCTGCTAACGCTCAGATGGCTCTTTCAGAAAGAGCTTACTCCCTTTCATTGGCTACTAGGGCACTGTATCAATCCTGTAAATTTAGACCTGAGGATGGAGAAGAAGCCTTTCTTCTGCTGCCAAGTCACAAGCTTCCAGACTCTTTTCTTTCTTTTAACAGGAACACATTCATCCCAATGATTTTAGGAGTAGGAGCAGGAAGCCTGTGCTTCCATGAGGGCCACTGGGCCCAACTTGCAAGTATTTTTAACTGCACCTGACGTAAGAGACACATTATAGTCTTTAAAGATGCTGAAGAACTCAATCCCTGATCACTGTCCCCTCTTGGGATGTCATCCTGCAGCAGACAGAGTGCTGAAGTAATGTAACCAGCTGTTGCCAACATGAAGAAATTTCAGATTGTGAAGTAAATCACTTCCCATAGCAAAGCTGAATAGTTCTAGCTAAGTTTTGTTTATCAGGGTAGTACAGCATTTTCCCTAGAACCTCAGATATTACTAAATATTATCATTCTTCTGCACTGATTCGTTTCTAACAGTAAGTGTAAATGAAGAAAATCCGTATGGTTGACACCACTGCCCTGGCAGATACAAAATTAACAGTGATCCTGTAAGGGACTAGAGAAGCCTAAGGGATTTCATAAAGGGATGGAATTTGAGAGATAATGTATTTTTTCAAACATAACTGAGGCCAGCATACAGATGTTTACCTTCTGCAACCACAACTAATGCCAGTACTCAGATATGTGCAGAAAGGACCATTTTTAAGGTTTCCTCTAAAGGAATCTACAAACCCTTCAGGCTTGGTCAACCATTAAGTATTCAACATTCTGATTTTGGGGTGGTTTGTATTAGATAAGAATATCTCACCTATCATCACTTCTATTTTTGCTATCACCTACATTCAGTCTAGGAAAACTAGTATTAATTTCCCCTGATATATTTTTAGTTGCATGCAGTAACATGCTTTGCATCCGCTTTCTTTCCAGAGGAGTCTCTGCCACAGATTACAGGCTTCTGATACCCGTTAGCTTCCCTAAAGAACTTTCTGCAATAGCAGGGGGGGAGCAAAAAAATCCTGTACCCCCAAACTACCACTGAAATCCATTTAACACCCAAAGAGAAAGCACTTACTACAAACCTTTGGTGAAATGCATTTCAAGCATGACTTCAGTGAGACAGTGTCCCTTAGTGGGTAGCACAGAACCCTTGGACTTGTGGGCTAACATAATAAAGCTAGAGTTCTAAGCACTAATTTAAGGGTGATGCATAGGCATGCTGCAGCAGACATCATCCACACAGTTTCTACTACTAATCAAATGAGACCACTTCATTTGTTGGTACTACAAAATAAAGAGAAAATACTGCAAGACCCAAGAAGAACAAATGAAGCCAGAATAACAAAAGGGCATTGATGAATTAATGCTTCATAGCATAAAATTGTATCTGCTGGGAGGACTTGAACCCTGGGGAAAATGTTAGGGCAGCAGTGGCTGCTGAAATTAAAACATGAGCGTTTTTTACAAAACTGAACTAAAAAATTAAGATATCACAATGTACTGAGAAAAAGACAATTGATGGGATCCAACAAAAATTCAGGGGGAAAAGAAAAAAGGGAAGAGGAAACAAGATTAGAAAGAGAAGAACAGATCTTGCTGTATGGTGATTAAACTAGTAAAGGGAATGGGTTCTAATCAGGCAATTCACAGGAAGTGTTCATGTATTATCCCTCTCAGTGTCTTTAGTGCTTTATGATGGTGGTGAGGCACTGGCACAGGTTGCCTAAGAGGTGGTGAATGGTCCATCCCAGGCAGTGCTCAAGGCCAGGCTGGACGGGGCTTTAGGCAACATGGTCTAGTGTGAGGTGTCCCTGCCCATGGCAGGGTGTTGGAACTTGATGATCTTAAGGTCCTTTCCAACCATACCTATTCTACGACTCTATGTCAAATGGCTAACCTTGAAACTTCCAAAACATTCATTACTCTCTCTAGGTATCAGGTTGTAGATAAATATTTTAACCCACGGCAATAGTCACGAAAATGCTACACCACCAGTCTGTAAAGTACCAGTCTATGAGACCTTCATCAAGACAAGCATATGAATAATTTTTAAAGTAGAAAATATGGCACCTTACAGCAAGCTTATTAAATTATGTACCAAGTATTTCCTCCTGACCAAATCTGGAACCCATATTAACAGTCTTTTCAAATGCCTTTCGTTTTTAAAAATCCATTCATTAACTCCTGGGAATTGCTTTGCTTGCTACAAAGTCCCCACATAGGATCCAAGTCCTACCTGGAAAAACCTCCATATAAAACTAGAATGAACACACCCGCACGCACAGACTCCAGTTTTGTCCTGCTTAGTCACAGAAGAAAGATCTAATGAATACACACTATTCAATGTTGTGGTCTTTCTCAGCTCACCACTACCGCCAAGACAGAAGGAAGTTTTACCAGCTTCCTACTGTTCTCAGTTTAAACATCAGTGCCTACCGATAAGCAAATGACAAAGACAAATGTTACATGTTTTGATGATCATTTAATGTAAAGCAGGCAACTTGTGCAACAGAAGAGCTGCATTACACTACAGAAAATTATTAAATTACATTGCACATATAACCATAAAGTATCAGAGCACTGCAGAAAGAAGTTTGTTAAGGGTGGGGATGAAAAGAAGGATTAAAGGTTCAAAGAAAACACAAGTAATTGATAGATTCTGGGGAAAAAACAGCTCGAAAAAAATAATCTTTGTAACAGGAAACTTGTGGTTTCCAAGAAGCAGCAAAATAGATATTACCATATTAACAAGGTGATATTACAACAGCTAGGGGCAACAACAGAAAGTAGGAACCTCACTGGAAGAGTTTTGTTTAGGGTCAAGATTCCCCTAGATGCTATTCCATCAGCTGCTGTAGTAACTAAGTAAAAATCTGGACAAAGACAGAAAACTTTTGAGAGCAGAACCACTGAAACTTACCAAACAACAGCTACTGGTTCAGAATCACACTGGATGACTCCAGAATACACAAATACGTAAGTTATCCAATTAGATTCCTTACATTATCTTCTTTTGCAGACAACCATTAAGATGTGCATTGAAAAACAGCTGTATGATTAACATATCCTGCTATAGACTGTTACTTGTTTCTTAAGAATCATGAGCAGATGAAAACCTCATTTAGTAAAGACTATTCTTCTTCACTTGGCAATGCGGGTTTGGTGTTTTCTTTACCCTCTGAAAGGTAAATTGCTTTGATTTTTTTTTAAGTGGTTTACCTGCAAGCTAACAAATTGACTTCTGAATTTATTGTACTTTGTTTGTCTAAGCAAAGCTGTATGATGAGACCTATAAAAAGGTATTTTGCATACGCCTTCATTATACGAAAGTAATCCATTAGGTGCCATCCTCTGCAAAGAAGTTCATGAACAACCCACATAATTCCAAATATTTTATAAAGCTGATGCAGGCTGCACTTTTAACTGATACTAAATGAACTGCTGAAAAGGACATAAGTGTTTCAAAAGCTAAATATTATTTCTAATATACCATATAATCTTTGTGTATTTCATACTTCACATTTGTTAATGCTGGAATAGAAGCAAGGTATAAAGAATTCAGCTGTTAAGAGAAGAACCCCACTAAAATTTTCCTTTTGTAACAGTGAGAAGCAAGATAGCCAAGGAGTACATCTTCCTCAGGTCAAGATACGATTGACAAAAATTCATTAAATTTGGATTATTGATATCCAGTAAACCACAAAAATCTTCATTTTGGTAAACATGAAGCAACATTGCTTAATAGCCACAGATCACCAGGAAACAAACCTGAGTCTCGTGGACCTGGAGCTTTTTGAAGGTCACATTTAGAGTCCAGTACAAAAACATATTATGAGAATGATCATTAGCCCAGTTGGATTTGCCCAGGAAGGAAGAAAAACACAGGCTGTAACTCTTAAGAGTCTGATTTTATGAACAGAAGCTGAGAGGCAACCAAATCCTCAAAGTTTCTTACCAAAGAAGGAAACTGAGGCAGCTAAACTACCAACATAGCAACTTACTTTCTGAGAAGCTATTTAAATGTACTGCTTTAGCCCCTTTCTGTTTAATGGTTCTATGAAGGAGTCAGGCTCCTAAAGAAGAGTACGAATAAGCTCTTTCCGCCGCTAGTATTTTTGACATGAGCAGTCCAGCTGAAAAAGTCACAAAAAGATGTATTTATCAAAGAACAAGAAGTTGTATATCTGTAAATTCCATAGACACTCATTCAAGTGACCTACAAGGAGCTCAAGGCACCGAGACTCACTTTGACAACTAGATTAAGTTCCAACAGTGCTCTTGGAGAGCAGATACCAAACAGGAATGACAGCCTTTTAGGACAATCAAGATTTTAAGTACTAACTATATGTTTATATATTTTGTAGAAATATTAAATACATGGTTAAACACGTTCTTTAGCAACTTGGACCTTTTTGCACATGAATCTACCCACAAAATACGTTAATAATATAGGAAAGGGAGACATTGAAGGTTATCCCCAAATTCCCAAATCGCAGTTATGCCATACAAGAGGCACATTCACTAAGGATTTTCTCCACTGAGTACCAGCGCAAGCCAGATCTGCCTTCTTACACATATGAGGTGATACAGAACTGATTTAATAACTCCTTCTCAAAGCCACTGCAAACTTCAAGGAACTGGCTACCAGAAGAAAACTCAGAAGCTGAAGGGTTGGACTTGATGATCTTAAAAGTCTTTTTTAACCTGATTCCATGAAATTTCCCATGATTCTATGAAATACTCACTAAATTTTACAGCCATGGACACAAAGCAAACCATGTAAAATTGGCATAAGAGAACTGCAGCAACAGTAGGGCTTCAAGTCTTGTCCTTCCCTTTTTCATACCTATTGCAGTCCCCCCACCTAGGAGCACATCCTCCACGCCCAGTCACTGTCTATTTGCAATGCAGTTCAGGTAATAGTCTCTGGACCTCAAGCCAACTAGCACAGCACTGCTCACATGCATATGGATGTTCTCTCTTGCCCCCAGGACAAACCCTTCAAACCCGAGTAAGGATTTGAAGTAAGGGAACCCTTTAAACACCTAGTAAGCACTTACTAGCCTGTGCTCAGACAGAGTCTGTGAGAATGACAGCTGGCTCCCACTAAAACTGTTCTTGCGACCATGCTAACTAACGAGCTGCAGAGCCTACTGCATGGCAATATTTATGTTAATTATGGGTCTTATTAATACTGTTACTATTACCTATGAGAACCTGTGTTTCACCTCAGTGCAGGATGTAATAGTGTATTGTACAAAACTAAAAGAGCCTCTCAGTACCCATTCAGAAAAGGACCATAGTTTTATCCAATATACAAATGAGGAGACTGAGAGATCAAAAGACTATACAAGTTACTTCAGTGAAATGGCAGTAAAGAGCCAAGAATAAGGGACAGGACTCATAGTTAGCTGCTGGACTATCTATGATGTTAAATTATTAATCGTTTCTCACAGGGAAGGCAGACAGGCACTCAGAAGAAAAAGTTGTGTGCAAGAAAAAGAGTTATGGAAGTATTCACACACTGTCTCAAAAGAGTTAGCTTACTGACAAAAATAGGCTGCTGTAACACATTTTCATGTGTAGGTAGCAATTCTCTTCTACATCCCAGGGCTGGAATCCTGTGTGGGGAAAACTGAACTGCTCAGTACATGTAAAAGACAGGCCTCATTAAGTCTTGGACATCTTCTCATTTCTTGGTCGTAAATCCTATTACCTTGTATTACAAACTGCCATAAGACTCACAGATAAAAGATAATTTATGCTCAGTGTACAGAAGCTAATGTTTCTGTACTCCTGAGAAGCACACAACCAGAAAATGAGAAAGTATGTATGTGAAACCTTAAGCCATTCATACTGAACATGACTTGCATGATAAACATGACTCTAAGGGCCTAATGCTCTTCAGCCAGGGTATATTCTAATAGTAATTGGTATTACCAAAATTCCAAGCATAAAATGTACAGACCGTTGCATAACATATCTTGCATATAAGGACTAATTACTCCTTATTAAGAATTCACGCTTTCCTCCCTCCCCCACTACAGAAAGAAGTATGATGGTTTTTCAGAATAGATAGACTTTTTTTTTTCTTCCTCTTTTTTTCCTTTTTTTTCTTTTAATTCCAATCATCACATTAGAAAATGCTCCAGGCCAAGCATCACCTCCTGGAATTCTTACAGTCACCCTATTTCTGACTCCTACCTTTGGACTTGGCATTGATTTTAACTGGGGTGGTGATCTGCTAAAGGAAATATTTTGCTTTAATGAAGACTGAGCAAAAGATGCACTGAATTTAGGCTGCTTGTCATTAGTTTTCTGTTCCCATCCAGGGGACAGAAAATCTTTCACTGTCAACTTAAAACTTCTGCAGTTACAAACTATGTTCTCATTGCTTACACCCTTTGTAATGGATGGTAATCTAGCTGAGAGGTGCTTCCCTATCATGACTGAGTCATAACAAAGTATGTTTTTTGTCATAATGTATGGACACTCATACATTATGCTCATATGTATATCATACATACTTATGCTCATCCTGACTTTGTTGGAGAGACAGGAAAACAGAGGCGTGCAGCTGTTCCACAACCTTCACACTTGGCTGCGCTGGGGCCTCTGGCCAATGCTCTCAGGGCGAACGATGGTGAGATCATGAGAAACTGCACAGCCCCATGAGTAAACAATCAGAGGTCTGGCACGAAGCACATTGTGTTTCTAGGGGTATAAAAGCATGACCCTCTCGTGCCCATGAGAAAAGCCTCACCTATGGGTGCATGCACCACACAGGAACTTGCCCAATTACCTGGGACTCCTGCCATTGGCTGCAACGGGGCTTCCCAGCTAGAAGTGTGGGCCTGGATCATGCTTCAGTGGTAACTGGTGATGTATTTCTTCTAAATCTCTGATCTCTCTATAAAGTAATGATTTAGTGCATTGATAACTTACTTTGAAACCTCACTTATATACCTCTATCTCTGATTGACTTTATTGTACTTATTCACTATATATAGAGAGATGTTTACTTCATTCACACTAATGTGCTTGTTTTAGTGTGCTTACTGGCTTTAGTGCGCTCGTATAATAAATTATGCATATTATACAGCTAGCGTGTGGTCACTTTGTGGTGCACTCTGCCTATCAGCAGAACACCCTTCCATAGGAGCACCTTGTTTCATGCCTACTTGCTTGTTTTTTAACACTTGTTAAGTAATTTGAAGGATATTGGAATTCATTTATCTAAATTTAGATACCTACAATGTATTTCTATCTAGATTCCAGCCTACCACCCAATCTCTCCACAGAGACAAGCATTTAAGGGGTGTAGTACTTCCCATCTTTTTTCTCTTCTCCACCTCTCAGCATAGTTCATCCTTGCAGGTCAGAAATTAATATAGACATTTACTCCCTTCTAGTTTTCTTCACTTTCCATGCCAAAAGATTTTATCAATATGTTTCAAAAACTTGCACTGTCTGTGTCTGTTTTCCACGAAATGCCTTAGTGCTCACCGTGCCCTTCGTTCAGTACGCGGATAACTGTAGTGACTGATAAAAAAAGGACTTGCTTTACCTGGTCCTCCTTGGTTGGTACGCTGCAATGGATCCCGAATCAGGCATTGTCCTTGCTGTCTTCCTCAATCACCCCAAATACTTTTAGCAAGTCTATAAGCCTGTTTCCTACAACAATGTGGATCCCTTACAAGTATGTTAAAAACTGATCTATTTCTTTTGCTGTATCCCTCAATACCAACATTGTAGTAATGTAAAACAGCTCTCTCAAAGCAATTGCTTATTAGATTTTTTGGTGTACTTAGATACTCACTCGAACTGTCCTCATCTTAGTTTCTGCATTAATACCAAAAACTTTAGCAGCTTGAGTTACTCTTCTCCTTTGTACCCTTTCTAAGGCTTTCACAGGATTAACAGTTTATCTGCTCTGTACAAATATTTTACCCCTACCTAGGCACGTATCATAGAGAACTAAAACTAGTCTTTCACTATAAAAAATGGAGGGCTAATGTTATTTTGAAGCAAAAACATGGTTATATTTTGCCCATATATTTTATGCAAAGAATCCAGAAATGATCGATTTTTTTTTTCCCCCGAGAGAGAAAAGTTTCAGGTCTACATTTCAGAGTGAAAGCAACATGCTCTTAACTTCATCATTTGTATCAGCATTTGAATCTCAAAACCTTGCTTCATTTGTTGCACACTTTCCAGACTTGCATTTCAAAAAGTCTGTGGGTCTCTCACTGTGTTCAGCTCCCTCCTACCTTGATTTTAAATTATAAAGGAGAGAGAGGAAAAAGAGAGAATGTCATGATTGCGGCTGTTTGTAAGAGAAAAATATTACACTGATATCCACACAAAGAGTACTTTCAAGCTTAGGAGCCTCATTTCTTTCTGTGTATAAAATACTCCCTTGATTTTTATCTAAACTATGAAGGAATAATGTTATTATCTGGAGGTACCATGCCAGCTGACTGAAGATGCTGACAGTGACAAGTTTAAACCGCCAACAAAAAGCAATTTTGTGTCAAAGCTGACACTAGATTGTTGAAACAGCCTGCCCTCGGCATCTGCCCCTTATTTCTGTGCACTAAAAAGAGCCTGAAGTCACAGAAGTTGGTTACCAGCAATGCAGAACACCAGCCAGGAATGGCAGGGAAAATTAATACTTGGGGAACTTTCCCCATCACAAATAAATTATTAAATGCTTCTTGTACAGCATTCCTAAAACAGAACATAAAGAAGTTTCCAGAAAGTCCAAACAATCACCAACCTCCCATTCTCATTTCAATGCACAAATCATGTGGGGTTTTTTTCCAAGTCACAAAGAATTGAATTAGGCATGGCATTATAAAGTCACTTCTGGAAAAGATGAATGAAAAGAGTTAAGTGAATTGCAAGCTAAACTGCGAAATCACCAGCTTGTTTTATTTTTTCAGTATCTTCTTAAAACATTCTAAAATGAATTTACAGTGGTCAGCGGAGTTCTGCACCCACAAATCAATCACAAGCAAGTTACTCTTCACTTTCAGATTTTGACCACAGTTATCCCTAAGCTCTCTTTCTCCCTCACTCTGCTGCCTCTATCCATTTAGCTGTGCAAGTAATGATCAGAGCCATTCCTCATATTGCTGCTAAATGAGCTCCTGTATCTACCGTATTTGCTGCAGACACAGTGCCTCAAAGTTGTTAATACACCATCTGCCCCCGTGGATTAATACCTATAATCTCATAGACCCTTATTAATGCTTTTCTCAAATTACAATGAGGTGTGGTGCAGGGTTTTGTCAAATTTATCAGTGAATGTTATTTGTTTTAATGAAATAACCTTTTCAAGATAAAATGGGAAAGTTAGTTAAGCTTCTAGAAACCCTGACATCAGGAACAGATACTTACAAATAAATGAACGAATCACTGCTAGAAAAGACTCTCTGATGCTTAGATATGCCTTTAATTTAAATCTTAAAAGGAGAAGCCCAGCAAGATCTTTTGCATGTGTTGTTTTATGAATCAATAAATGGAATAACAGATCTGAAAACCCACAAAAATAAGACATCTTAAATGAAATCCCTTATTGATGCTAGCTGGATGCCCATCATAATGAACTGCACCACTTGGACCACATAAGATCTCTGCCTGATAAGTTTGTCACGAATTCCCTCATATCTTCCTCTTATATCTTTCTTTTGTTACTCTTAGTGCAGAAATCCTTATTGCTACTCAACATGCAAAAGTACTGTGTGCTAAATTTAAACTTACTGGAATCTAATTTAAAAGTTTTGGGGTTTCTTTTTCATTTATAATCAAAATCCTGTATTTACCCAAACTGAGTTTTCATACTTTCTGGATTTCTTGTTCTTCCCCTTTTAAACAAATCTCTCTTGAACAAATTAAACACAGTCCTTTCCAAGGCAGGCATGAAGAGCTCATCATTTGCTGTCCACTTCCCTGCAACATATTCTATAATTAGGCTCTGACCCTAGAGACTACAATTAAGTAAATGAGCACTTAATGGTGTAAGACCTACTGGGTCAGCATAGCTGGAAGGTCAGTTTTATTATGAAGTAACTTTTCGTAACACTTACAGGTTGAAGCAGGTAAATCAGAGAGCACTCCTGGATAACTATCACTGGCAAAGGCGTGATTTTTATTGCATGAAAAAGTGTTTCCACTGATGCCATTATTTGGTCAAAGCGTCCTCCAAGTCCACCCAAAGCCACAATCACATCGATCTAAAAGATAAAACAAAAACATCCACTGAGAAAACTCTCAGGCGTGATCTCGAAACCCTGAAAATCAACAATAAAATCACTTGAGCAAAAAAAAAAGTAAGAAAAACGTAAGTACTGGCTTTACAAAAGCAGATGTCAAATACAGTTATTTACTCCCATTACTGATAAATTATGTGAGTTCTGAGGCTGATTATTAAAGCTCAGTAAATTCATGGTCAACATGTGGTGCTTTTATAAAGCACATAACTGTTCTCTCTAAAATAAAAGCCAGTCTTTGCATGTACTTAACTGTCTGCCCTGAATACACAAAGCCTATAATACATCAACACCTAAGCTTGTCAACTACAAATGGCGTATCTGAGCCTTAGTATCCCCAGATCTTAACATCATTTCTGTATTGCCACTGCTTACAAACTGAATAAAGGAAATTTCAGATCAGGGCCATTATATGCTGCTCTCCTCACAGCATTTTAACATGCAAGCACTTCCACTCACAGGCTGGCTCTAGTCAAGACTTTAAGTACTACTAAAGTAGAAGGTTCCACTCCAAGCAACTGGGACATCATCTCTACCTGACTGCTTGCACTAGGCCAAGGGGTAGGCCTGCTGCTGCCCAATTTCCTCTATCAAGACTCTGAACACTTTATTTCCTATAAGGAGAAAGAGAGTATTTAAAAGCCTTGATTAAGAGTTTTCTGGCCCTCAGATAAAAGGTCACTGAGGGCAAAGTATTATTATTATTATTACTTCCATAATGTGAATCAGCTATGTTCAATAATGGCGTTTTAAAAAGCCACCACTGACTAAGCCATATCTACAGCTCTAACACATTGCAGCTCTAAAGTCCTTAGAAGTTGCCTTGACAATGGCCATCTGGTGAAGTTTCCAACTTTATAGGGCTTAAGTCTATAGCTACTGTGATTACATGGAGTTTTACTCAACCCAGGAGCCACATAATGGCACTCTGTGTCTCTGCAATGATGTATTAATGGCATCAGCTTCTATTTTTATTACCAGGGTTAGAGCTTTAAGATTCTGTTGAATATTGTTTTGCATGAAAATTAACCTCTTTTCCTTTTCGTGAAGAATTATACCATCTTTCTCAGCACCACCAGGAAAATACTTGAGAAGCCAGAATGGATCAGTATAGCACATTATATTAGCAGCAAACACTGAAACAAAAAAACCTACCCTTGTAATGCAAACAGCATGTATTTTCCATGCAGCTTATAGATGACACAGACCTAACGTGCAACCAATAGAATGCAAATGGCAGGAATACGCATCCTTAGACAGAAGACAAAACAGCAAAAGCTAAAAAGCATGTATTCCCAGCCAAACCATACTACATTATCTGTTTTACTGATTCCAGTGTAGAAACAAATGCTTTTGTTTGACTGGTGATGATTGTGATTTAAGAGGATGGATCAATTCTTGAAAATACTACTAAAAGTCCCACCAACACCAGTTCCCTACCAGACAATCAGCAGTAAAAATGCCCCCCCTCCAACAGAGGCCATGGGAAAAATCTGCTACGTTAACCTGGAACCACAGTGAGTTAAAGAAGCTTTGCAAAGGCTCAGAATCCACATATATGCTGGTTTTTATGTAAGCAATGGGACTTAAGCTGAAATATTAGCCTAGCCTAGTCTTCAAAAAGCTGAGCAGCTACTATATAATTTCTTGGTATGTATGTCTCACCACACATGAACTTGTTGTTTTGGCTTTGACATTTTCTACAGTTTAAAAGAATGAAGGAAACACAGAGTTCCACCTGACCTGTACTGAAAATGGTGCAATAACTTTCTGAGTGTGTCTTTTTTCCTTATAAAACTGCCAGTATGTCAGAAAAATCCTGCTCTGTTATTCACACACGTGTACTGATTGAAAAGTAAAGGACCTATCTCAAACAATGAAGCGTTCAGCAACTACATTTTTTTCTGCTGGGTTGTCACAGTACTGCATGTGAAGAAAAGTCCTACTCCTTATTCAACAGCAACAGGGAAGTGAGTTGTTGTCTAAAAGTAAGAAAATAAATCAACCTAGCATGGAGTATATCTGTTGAAAAGGTATTCATAGAACAGAGGTTTGGGGTTGTGGTGTGTTGGGAGAAGGCTACTAAAGGTATCTGAAAAGGGAATGTAGTATTACTTATGGTTTGCATGGATTGTGAATATGGGAAACATGACATGTCAGGTTCACAAACAAACCCATCTGGAACATGAGAGAAGCAGGCAGGGAGCAAAGCTAGAATTCTGCACACCAGGTTGACAGTCCTGCCCTTCACTCAATAGTATCGGCAGCAGTGACAGGCATCCTGACATTGTAAGACTTTTCAGCCTCTATTTGAAGGCCGAGGTATACACACTTGGTTTATTTAACAAAAAACCAGCCAGAGAGGCTAAGGCTAACAAAAACCTTGAGAGCCTTTTCATCTGGAAGCTAGCAGCTCCTTTAAAAAACAAACACAACACAAAAATGACAAACAACAAGCTGCTATCACTGTTCCTCTCACTCTGCCATGCGCTTAAGAAAACAGATGTGCCATGAAAGCATATACACATCTCTTGGTCATTCTAGAACCTAAGACAGAGTGAATACCAAAGCACAGGACGTGTATATATTCCCTCACTACAGACAGGAAAGACCATTTGTTTTTCTACTATGATTTCCTGTATGACACAGGCTACAGAATTATAGTGTTGCTGCTAATCAGCCCAGCAGGTAGCATTTGACTAACACACTGTACTTCAATTAAAATGTCCATGCTTCACTTATATGTTCCATCAACAGTGCCTTTACACAATTTGTTTTCACACAGTGCCACTCATATCCTGAAGAAAAGGTTATAAAATCCTAAATAACTACAAAGAATAGCTTGGATCATTGCAAGAACAGTGTGAAGGGCAACATATTCTCTCAGACTACATATAACCTGACTTAAACATATTGCACAGCATTTTTAAAAGCCATCAAGCTTTAATTTAGAAAGAGCTGAAGATTTAAGAGTGGGATTCAATCATCTTTAAATGATACACTTATGCATCATGATCTCCTGAAAGAGTTTTAGGAGTCACTACCAAACAGCAGGGCTGTTTGGGAGGAGAAGGGAAGCATAAAAAAAGACATTGAGCTGAGAATTCAGTGATGTATTTTTTCCTTCTCCTCTAATCTATAATTTAGAGAGTGCAGTAACCAAGGGGAGCTGATAAGCATCACATCAGAATGAAGTTGCTTAGGTTCCTGTTTCTACTCTCACAGAGACTAGTGAAATAGACAACTTACTCTAAAACGTTTGCAGGCTTGCTAAATGCTAGCTTTCTCCCAAACCTGGTCCATGTGGCATTCCTTCTTCTGGCATGGATGGGTTAAATACAAAGAAGATTTCCAGGACAGGAATGAGGAAGGTTTATTTAAGGAGAATGGTGAAATGACACAGGAAGCTGGGAACTGCCTGGAGTGAGTGAAAACATTGCAGTATCTAGCATTGTAATGTCAGCAACACCATGACATCTAAAAGTCCAAGGTTGGAACTGATGGCAAAGTATGCCCACTCTTTTCAAAACTGGTAAGAAATCCTTTCCCCATGGTGGGGGTAAGGCTCTGGACAGATATGTTGAAGGACTTTCTTCCATATCAGTGTGGTTTAGCCAGAAAACTTACAAACAAATCTGCCTAAGCGTCAGAGAACGTTAAAGGAACGCCTTTACTGACAACAACCAGCAGTAGTGGATGAATTGTGAAAAAGACCTCCCCTAAAGCAAAAATGGAAGGCAACAGTAATCAAGACGTTGTAAAAGCTCTGGAGGCATGAACAAACCCACCCCCCCCTCTGAGACCATTCACTGCTAATACCTAAGATATGCCAACTACAGATCAGATGTTATATCTGCTTTGAACACAGCTTCTTTTTTCACTTTCTCACTTCACTGGTATCTTTTCACCTTTCACAGCCTTTCTGAATTCCTCACCATTCACAGACCTATTCCTTTAATTTAGATTTTGGGGAAATATGACATAGAAAATAAAATTACTGTAGTAACATGCATTGAAGTATATTAGACGCTGAGATACAATATATATTGAAGCACATGCCGAAAACCAATTCAGCAGTAGCATGAATGCTATAATTTTTACTGCTTTATCACTTTGACACATTATCAATTTTGACTAGTTTACAAGAAAAGCATTTTTTACTTCAGAAGGCAATTTTGTCAACTCAAGATGTGGTTTGAAAGTCTGGACGTATCCTTTCTGGCCTCTGCCGTAGCGTCAGCCTGGAGAAGAGAAGGCTGCGTGAAGACCTCATAGCAGCTTTCCAGTATCTGAAGGGGGACTGTAAGGATGCTTGGGGAGGGACTCTTCATTAGGGACTGTAGTGAGAGGACAAGGGGTAATGGGTTCAAACTTAAACAGGGGAAGTTT
>JANRGW010012335.1:25600-36108 GCA_024733675.1 Psilopsiagon aymara | reverse complement strand
CGCCGGTCCCGTCCACCCGCGCCAGGCGTGCGCGCTCCCGCGCCGACGAGCAACGTGCGCGCCTCTACACCCCCCCCCCCCGCCACCGCCGCCGCCGCTGCCGCCGCTCCCCGGGACGGAGGGGCCTTCAGCGGCCCCGCTATTGGCGGCCCGCGCAGTGCCTGTGCAGGCTGTCCCGGCCGTGCGGGGGGGGGGGCTGCGGGTCCGCTGCAGGCGAAGGGGGGAGAGGGAGAAGGGAAGGAGGGTTGGAAGGCCTCGCCAGCAGGCGTTCGCCAAGGGCACCCCTCCCGGCAGAAGGTCCCTGCAGGCCGGCTTGCTCCCCGCCCGTCGCCCGTGGCAACGGGTGAAGCCGCCGCGGCGGCGGCCGGGTGCAGGGTCCGAAGGCCGGGCAGAGGGGTGCCCCTGTCCCCCGGCGCCATGGCCGCTGAGGTGGTGGTTGTGGGATCCTGTATGACCGACCTGGTCAGGTTAGTACCCGCGGGGGCTCCGGCAGGCCGCGGCACGGAGCCGGTCCCCGAGGGCGGGCCGGGCCCGGCCGCCCCCTCCAACACACACGCTGTGAACCCGGGGACAGCGAGTGTCGTGTCTCCCTCCAGGCCAGGACAGGAAACGTGGGATTGGCACCGGGGACGGTGGCGAGGAGCTCTCGGCCCTGGGCAGATAGAGCTGGTAGCGGCAGGACAGGGGGAAAGGAGCGGAGCCGCCGTGGGGGCAGCTGGGCCCGTGACGGCAGCGCTGCAGATACTGCTTTGAAAGAAGACTGAGGGAGCGGGGAGAAGTTTGAGCTTGTTGTCTGCTGGAGCTTTGATCAGCTGTCTGCAACCGTAGGGAGAGGAGAGACATGGGTTTGTGTTTTCAGCTGTGCTAGGTGGCTCGGCGTTGACCTTGCTAAGAAAGCAGCATTTCGTAGTAAACCCGCATGGGGAATTGTGAACTCTGATACTCAATCAACAGAGGAGTTTGAAACGATTTCATGAAAGTAAATAAAGCTGGTCAGCTGTAACACATTTTCCGTTCAAAACACTTGTCTCTGCTAGAAAAGCGAGAAAGTATGCAATGAAACTGACATTAGCTCCATGAAAAAGTAGGCTGAGAGTTGATTACTTCAAAACAATGTTTCATGTGACCTTTGGAAAGGAGAGAGGGAGGAGGCCTCCCGAGCTACTCATATCCAAACAGAGTAAGAAGTGGAAATGGGAAACCCTCAAATATTTAGCACCTCTGTGCACCAAAGCTTGTGTTTAAACTATGAAAACTTTTTTTAAAGGAATGTTTTAATTCCTTTTTGTTCATTTTTCTGGGCATTTTGCCTTTATAATAAGGTACCTGGGTCTTCTTGTCTTTTTTTTTTTTGGTACATAGATAAGGTTTGGAAACTTTGTTTAAAGATTAAAGTACAGGAGTTCATAAAATCTCTTGGTTCCAGGATTTCATAGCCAATATCAAATAATCAAAATATTAATCTAAATATCAACAAAATCAAGCAAAATTGCAGGAGTTGGCAACAGTGCGAATGCTGACCTACACTGGTTGACCTTGTCAGCCCCAGTGAAATTGCAAATCAGTCTTTGATTTGGACAATTTTAAACACATCTGGTTTTATACTACATATGCAGTCTTGGTTAAAATAGGATTTAAAAGTATATGTATCTGGAGTCCATCAGCTTCTCCTGCTGGGAATTCTGCAATAAAAAACTCAGTTCCTCTATCACCAGACAATTGTATCAAAGCCTGTGGGTCAAGAAAGTGTAGAATAGATGATTGGAAGAATATGTTGAGGAATAAGTGCAGTTTAGGCATAGACGTGTAGCAGAAACAATGGAAACCCTTAAAATAATCATAGAACCTGTGTCAGAAAGATTTAATGTTTTATGTAATGTGCAGAACACACTGGCAGCTTTCCAAGGAGGGTAATTGTCTTGTAAGTCAGAGTAAGATCTTGTGGAACAGATCTTGACGTTATGTGTGAATGAGCTATCAGATGCTTGTGACGTTATATTAAAATATGAAACATGACAAGACGTTCCTTTTCCTGTCTTTCTGAAACGCCGGCAAAAAAATCATCCAGAAATTGTCTACCAGGTTAAGCACTGCTGACAGCCGCAGCTTTGGGCTTTTTTTTTTTGCTTGTTTTTTTCTAACATTTTAACATAAAAGAAAAAAGGAAAACTCCCTCTCTTTTTTTGGCTGCAAATTTGATAGAAACACAGTCATTTATTTGAAGCCATATTAACTGGCCATACTGTAACCAGAGATTAAACCATGGGTTGTAGCCACAGATGCTGTTACACTGAGATTAAGTGGCTGGAGAACCGCCATTTCACTTTTCAGTCAGCTGGGAGGGTTTCTTAAATTGTACAAATGCTATCACAAGAATATATCTGACTTACTGTTATTAGTCTCTACTTCAAGGAGCAGGGAAGGGCTTTTATTAGTGATAAGCTGATTTGCTTCCTCTGAATAAGAGGGGACAGCCTCATTCTTTGTGTTACTAGCACAGGACTTCAGGCACTGAAGACAATGCATTTAAATTTAGCTGACAAGAGTCTGATCTTACTGAAATCTTCATGTAGACCCCATGTACACATAGTTTAAATGTATCCTGTGTTGCAAAAATGCTGGTAAAATTACTGGGAAGTACTAAACTGTAGGCTGGGACGAGCCTGGGTGGTGAGCAAAGCTGTGAAACAGGGAACAAAGACCATCTTCATTAAATATGGTAAAAACTGCCAGATTAGAACTAGGGTTGATGCCAGGAGGGTATCTAACTCCTGACTATCTTTATGGCCAGGATTTAGCGAGGGTTCCATATTCTAGGTTTGAAGCCAGTTCATTTCAGATTCATTTCAGCCAGGATGAAAGTGCATCAGTTTCTCTGTCATTTGTGCGAATGTTTTAGCTTGTAAAAGACATGGACAGCATGTTAAATGCTCGACTATCACCTGTTTGGAGGAAACTGAGTAAACTAAATTAGGAATGAAAGTCATGCAAAGGGGATCAGAACACATTGTATTTGATAGGCATATTCACCAGCTGACACTTAAGCTTGGCTTTCCCAGAAGATAGTCATATTGACGGAGACTCTTCCAGAGCTTGACAATGCTCTGTTATAACTTGAACTGGTAAAATCTGAAGCCGCTCTGTCTTGCCCCTCTCTTTGGAAAGCTAGAAGCTCAGAGTGGCTGACATGAGATGGAAAATATTCCCAGGTTTGTAGAGGTACCAAGAATCAGAAAGATAAGCTTCAAGCTGTCATTGGCCATGTGGTAGCCAGATTCACCACTAAATAATTAATAACGAAAGCAGTTAGCACATAATGTTTCTCCTCAATGCAGTAAACTAATGATTTAAAACAGCATAACCTTGGTGCGAATTGGAAATGAACAACTTGAAATTTACTCTGTCTTATGTAATGATTGAAATGGAAAAGGACAGGGGCCTTCTGCGGAAGGCAGTATTCGGATGTAATTGAGAAATAATCAAATTCAGAAGAAAGGGTAGTGTGCCTTAAAATTCATTTAAAGGGAAGGGGCCCAGTGGTTTGCTTTTAAAACACTGTTCTCATTTGAAATTCTTTTCTCATTGTCCTGTAGCGCTGCAGTGGCAGAATGTGGGTTTTCTAAAGTGAATTTAATATAATCAAAACAACCTCACGTACATACATGCAGTAAACCACACTCTTTTGGCTAATAGGGCCAGGAACAAAACATATTTGTGGTCAAAATCACAATCAACACTTCACTGGGAATAGCAGGCAATAGTAGTAGAAAACAAAACCAGCATTATTCTATATGATCTAGATACCAGACCAGACGGGTACCATCCATAGTATTATTTAAATAGTTTCTGCTCTGACTCATATTTGCAGACTGGTCGTGGCATTGGCATTTTAATTCATATTAAATCAGGACAAGACTAAACATATAAACCAATGAGAGTCAGACATACTAAAACAATTAGAATAAACAGGAGAAACTTTGGCATGGCAATTGAAAACAGCAGAAGCAAAGAACAAAATGTAAATGGAAAAACAGTGTTTGGATAGTCACAACAACAACAGTTTTTCAGTTTAACTCAAGGGAATGAGACCACAGCCCGAAGACTGTAAAACCGTGTTTGCTAGGATGTTCAAAATTTGAAGTCTTAGTTTTCTGTGTAGCTCTTTCCTTCCCTTAGGTTGCTTCATATCCTGTAGGGAGTACAACTAAAAGAAATGCTTCCAGTCTCCTGTTGTAACAACTGTTGTTAAGAGTTATTACAACTACTAGACTGATTGACTGAACGCATTTAGCAAGAGAAGACACATCCAAGAAAACATTGAGCTATGAAATCGTATGTTGCTAGACTGGAGTGGACAGTGATGACGAATGCACATCCAGAATTAACATGCCAGAGCAGCCTGAAGGACACTTCAAATCTTCACTAACCAAGCACAGTCTTTGCCTGTGGAAAATGGCAAAGGTATCTCCATTTGTGAGATTCTACTTCTTCCTCTTAAGTCTCTAGTTTTGGTTATTGTCCACTGAATTAAATGGTTCATTGGAAATGTCCATGATCCAAAGCTATGCCTATACTTTGTTTTTTAAAAATGCAATGTTTGGGACAATAATTTCAAACTTCGTTTCTGGGAATATGGAAACAATTTTTCTTATGCTTCTTTTGAGTGAGCAGAGCAAAGGCTCACATGTGACCTCATTTTCTTCTTTGCTTTGTTTTCAGGTCTTTCACGCATGTTCTCATTTCCACCATTTCTCATGCATGCATAGTCACCAAGTTTTAATGTTTTCTTTCTTGCTTTAATGTTTTCTCTTTTTCTGCTCTTCAGCTTCTCCTAGCAGCAAAGGGTTCTAGAATCCTTCAAATCCATTTGTTTTTGTTTTTATCTGTAATGCTTCCCCTGCAGCAGCCACTCCTTATTCTAGTCAATCTGCCGTTGCCAGCAGCATGGGAAAGCACAACTGTGAAGGAAGACAAGCTTAGTCCAGTTGAGGAAATTAATCTTTTGGATCCAGAGAAAGGCATCAAGGCATGAGAAAATGTGTCATCTGTGAATCGTTTCATTTATGTAATAGTGAAAAATCTGGACTTGATTTCAGAGCCAGTACTATCCCCTTGTCTTCTTCTCTGACCTAGCAAAGTTCGGGTGTGCGGTAGATGAAAGATGCACAGGCTGTTTCATTGTTCTGCCCTGATTTTAGAGGACCTAAACGTGGTTTACAGGAACTCCCCTTGGCCTTCTATTGCCTGGCAGGCAGAAAGCTGTGTCTCAGGGGCCCAAAAAGAAAAATGGGATAAAAGTCAAGTTGATTAAATCCTCAGTAATGGAATTCAGTAAGTAAATTGAGTACTATTTGTATACAGCTTTCAAATATCTATAGTGGCCCAGGCACTGCTCCTTTGATGTGACCCTGGTACAAGCTCATTCATGTCAAAAGAAGCTTTTCACTGCTGTAATCTCATTAAGTTGTCTTCCCTTCATTAAATGCGAGTTTGATCACAAAACAGGTGATCAGTTTGTTTTCGGGTGGGACACAGGTCTAGTTGTGTTAAAAGTATTTGGTGTTGTGCTCCAAAGCTAAAAAGCTTCCAGCAAAATTCCTCCTAGAAAAGGTGACAAAATATTGAAGAGGGAAAAAGGAGAGAAAATGTCTGGTTGGGCATTCTTAAATTGACACAAAATAACTAGGGCAAGGCCACTAAAGGCTTTTTTGACCCATTAGAAGAGCTGTATTTGCAACCAAGGTTATGAAAGCAAGAAACAGTGTGCCATTGATCACAGCTGGCACTTTCTGAAAGAAACTGCTGTTTATGCAACAGACGATGCTGTGGTCTTCTCTGAGAAGGACTGGTGGCGCTGGAACACCTGCTCAGCACTTGTCTTTGGCTCTTATCCATGAAAACTTTTTTTCTCCCCTTTCCTAAATGGAAATGTGGAAGTTTTAAAAGTCTTGGGAAATATGAATGTGAAACTGGTCCCACAATGTCTTTTAACTGGAACACAATAAAAGTGTTGGTTTCTGAATTCTATGTAATTGAATCCTCCCTGCCCTTTCATTTGGTGTCTTCCTTTTGTGTCCTTAGCTACTGTGTACTTTAATTAGGCACTGTCTTTCCTTCGGGAAGCAATTCCATTTCAGCAATAACTAATATGATTCTTGTTTTTTAGACTTGTTTATCTAGTTCAATTTTAATAACAGGTATTTAGTACTGCTTTTGAGCTAAAGAATAGCCCTTCTGGTACTACAGTCAGCCCTGTACTACATGTATGCCATAACTGAAATAATTTCTTTAGCTTCCCGGTAACCAAGAGAGTAGCACTGTTTGTCCAGCTATGCATTTGGAAAACATTTTGGCATTGCAGGAGTAAAAGGGCAGTTTGCTTTGTAAGAAGATAGGGAAAAGTTGAAGAGAATTAGGAGAAATATATTAAAAAGGATAAAAATAGGAAAGGGCATACATAAGAAAGACAAAAGGTTTTACTGCAGAAAGTGGGAAGAGTCTATGGAATTAAGGTTGAGATAAAAGGCAGGGAAACTACAATCCTGACAGTGACAGCTCCTCAGCTATCCAGAGGCTCTCTGTTTTTCTGCTTCTCTGTGCCAGCTCTGGCTCTCTTCTTGCTTTCTGCACTTTTCTCACATGGCTGCATGGCAAGGTTCAGGGAAGAGCTCTGTTGTAGTCTTGCCATCTTCTCCCAGCACCAGCATTTTGGATGATATGGCACCCAGTAAGTCCTCTGTTACCTCCTCCCTCCCATGAATGAGTTCCCAGCTGTCTGCTTCTGTTTCTACCAGCTGCAGTGTCTGGTCTAAGTTTGTAAACTGCTTTGAGATCCTTCAAGATGAAAGGTTCTACTTAAGTGAGATCATTATCACCTACTACATTTCTCCACTCCCTGTTCTCAGCTCAAGCTTCTTGTCTCATCTCAACTTGGGGTCCCACACAGTGCTCAACATTCCCAGCTCATGGCAGCACAAAGCTTACCCAGAAATTTCAACTTCCAATCCTTGAGTTGTTTGACGCCTTTTAGAGTGCTTCAGAGCTGAAGGTTAAATATATGTATTTTCCTGAGCCAATGCCAGAATACTTAGCACTTGCCGCACTGAGATCGTACTTCTGCATTTGCGTCTGACTTCATGTTATTTTGTGTGCTTGAAGAGATTGTATAGTTCTCTTCCTCCCACTTCTGAAGTACTTACTCATTCTAGGAAGCATTCCAGCTACGATGTTGCTCTGTGATCCTACACTGTATTCTTATAGCCATACTTTGTTCATGTTCTTGTGGTTAAACTGTAAGCCTGTCAGGGCAGGGATTTCACTCCTGTCTGGTATGGTGAATTTATGGAGGGGAACCCTGACAATAGTTAAGAAAGCTCTCTTTGTTCAAAGACTCATAGGTAGTAATATGGTGTTTGGACAGGACAACTGCTTGGCTGTTCAGCTGCAATTCTAGCTGTTGTCTTCATCTTCCATACTTTAGCTGGCTAGTAAGAGAGTTTTTTCACTTTGTAGTATCTGTGTGTGTTTATTCCCAATGTCATTCACATTCCAGTGAAATTTTCCTCTTTCATATGAAAGTGAGGTCATCTTAAACCTGTGTTTATGATTCTGCAGTCATTTCCATGGCAGTAGACTATGATATCATCAGTGGAGGATTATGCCTTTCCTATGTGTGTTAGCAATTAAAAATTATGGTTTGCGAGATAAAACTAATGTTTACCAAGCTTTTAGGTTTAGTCCATATGAGGCTGGGAAACTATTGCTTAATTCTCTAGAGAGTTCACTTGGGTAATGGAGTAAATGAATCCAGAAACATTTTGATCATAGCAGGTGATAAGTTTTTGGGGGTATATTTTCCTAATGGGAGAAGAAAATCAGCCACTCCATCTTGTGTACTCTTCTCTGGCAAAGAAACTTGTCTGAAACACCATGGTACTCCTTATTGTTTCGTTATCCAGAACTTCTTAAGCACTTGACTTAAAGAATCACAACTTTCTAGTCTCATTAGACTGGCATTTTTCCCCTTTGGAGGTCAGTAAGCTATTATGCACTACCCACAAAAATCAAATCACGCAGTTATCAGACTTTTCATCTTTTTAATGGGTACCCTGTTTGCCAGCTATGAGGAGGTGGATCTCTTTGTTGAACCTTCTTGAGTATGTGCATGCTTTCTCAGGGGTTGGTGACAGCAGAGACCACTTTCAATGCTGTGACGGTGAAAGAACAATCATTCATTTAAAATGTAGTATCTGGTGTTAGAATAGTTGCTAATTCTGCAAGATGAAAATGGTGGATCCAGAACACAATTTATTTCATCCCTACAAATAAATGTTTAAAATATCATAATATTAGAAAAAGAAAAATATCTCAAAATGGTGTGCTCTATATACATACAAGACTTGCATGTGTTCAGTTCCCCAGAAAGTCTAGGACCTGTAAAGGTTCTCAAGTTGTTACCATGTTAGTGACTACAGTAGAAAGAAGTTCCTTTTCTCATTCATTTCAGCATTCATGGAAATGGAACCAGTCTGGAATGGAACAGAAGACAGACAGAATTACTGTCTGGACACTGGGATTACTCCTGCCATAACAGGCCTGGCCCATATTTGCTGAGCCTACATTCAGGTGATGTTATGGCAACTTCCTGAGTGTGCAGTTTCCCTGTAATTCTGCATTCCTGCTGAGGCTTTATCTATCTCTGGAAAACCCAGAGTGACACCTCTGAAGAAAATGAGAAGTCAGGAAGTACTAACGTTATGATCAGGGAAGAAGCTATTGGCATAAAACCTTATTTACCAATTGTTCAATATCAACATCAGAAGTAAGGGTTTGTGTGTCCGTTTCTGCTACAGAAAGATACAATTTTTTCTCGGCAATCCACTTTAGCATATGGCCATTGCTTCACCTTACAACATCTCACTTTACAAGCAGTTCAACTGTTGCCATTTGCTTTCTGACCGGTTCTGTGGCATCTGGGCAGTTCCAAGAAAATAGCATGAAGACCAGCAATATACTGGTCATAAGCATTGTCAGTACTTCAGGATATTCCTTGGGCTTCTTCTGTATCCCAGTGATGCAGATTGAAAAGCATGTTGTGTTATGAATGTATCTGTATTTTCTAGGCCAAATGAATACTCTTTTACCATATAACTCCCATGGGTTTTTATTGTTTTCATTGTCATCCCTGCTATTACTGGAAATTCTTTTTGACTGTTTTAAATAAAACATCTCTTTGCTGTTCAGTCTAGAGGTATTTGACGTACCAGATTCACGACAGCCAGAGGGAAAATTCGCTGAAGGAACTCCTTTGAAAGTATTTCTCACTATAAACAGTTGTTAGGAACTATATTTTAACACTCAACACTGAGAATATTGTAGTTTCTCCCCCTTTATGAGCCGCAGAATGATATGAGTAATAGTTCTGTTCTGTCTTGGGAATGAATTATTTGCTGGCTGTACTGTTAATGGAAATGACCATTTTCCTAGATGCATTTCTAGACATAAATATTTTTGGGTGAATTTTAGTACTCCTGACAGTAAAGAGCTGCTGGCACAACTCAAAAGCTGCAATAAAAATCATCCAGAGTCGATCGTAACAAATTTGTGTAAAAACACTCTGGCCAGGCATATATATCATGTTGCCTCTAGGAGCTGTCTGAGCTGTTCTTTCCATAGGAGTCTACCAAGAAGGTTTTGTTTGCTTGTTTTATATGGCTTCACTTGTTAGCCCCTATATCAAGCTGCAGTAGGTCATTTGATGCTGACATCATGGTTCCTTTCAAGCCTAGTATCACACACTTTGAGCCTGAAGAAAAATACAAGATTATTTTTCACTATTATGTTGCATAAGTGGGTGCAGCTTTATAGAACACGTTGATCTTTGTGACAACTAATTATAAAATAAGAAGGTGGTAATGTTCCCGAATATGTCGGTCATGTGCTCTCTTCTGGGTTTCATTATTTCTTCTTTCCATTTCTGACTTCAGTGCTTTTTTCCCCCCTTTTTTCCTGTACTAGATCGATAGCATGTCATCGCTGAGCCATCTGTGATTACCCCTTATTTGTCTTCACCTCTTCTTGTTATCTTTCTACATCACATTGTTACAGTGAACTTCTTTTCTATATTGCTCTTTTCTTGCCTCTCATCTGTCAAAAAACTTCTGCTTCAAGAGCCATGACTCCCTTTCACTAATTTATTCCATCCATCACTTGCTGTACTTCCTATCACTTTTCAGATACCTGTTTACACAAAATGCATAAACCCCAGTAGTATAAACAGCACAGAATAAAAAAAAGCCATATTGGTCAGAGCTGAAAATAAAGGATAGGCAGATCACTCTCAGAAGTCACATGGAAAGACAGGGATTTTCCATGTTCTCAGCTGCAATAAGAGTGAATATGCCTGCCTTCTTCTGTCTGAGTCTGTTAGGTTTATTCATTGGGAATATCCTGTTGTTATTGTTCAATCTTTTTTAAATTTATTTTTCTTTCCCTTCTCAGCCTTCCAC
>JANRGW010012335.1:0-25567 GCA_024733675.1 Psilopsiagon aymara | reverse complement strand
AGATATGTGATCTGCTGGAAAAAAACAGTTGATGGTTTTGCTGGAGCTCATGGTACTCCATATAGAGGCAGCAAAAATGAGCAGATTTTGCTTCAGTTTTTGTTCCCTGGGCATCAATGAAGATTTGAGAGCTGTCCCTCGGTAGGCATCACCAGGCAGCATTACACAGAATTATACCTTTTTGATATTCAGGGATCTACCTTGTCCAAGAGAGCTTAGATCTTGAAAAAGAGGTACTTATCTAGAGGAGATTTCTACCTGTCACGGCAAAGTTAACCTTGGCCAGCAAAGCCTAGGCATCCCTCTGCACATTCTCATCTTGGCCCCACAAACCTTAATGTTGTCGTAATCCAAGATTTTAGTAGATGCCTTCATAATTAGTTTGAGTTTAGATAAAGTTGGAGTTGTTTTTATTTTTAAATCCATGAATCAAGTGTGAGATATTTTCAAAGTGAAAGCTTGTCTAGTGAAGACACTGGAAATGTAACCCTAAAATGGTCAGGCAGTTGGACTGGATGATAGTTGTATGTCCTTTCCGATGGAACTAGTCCAGACTAGTCTATTCCATTCCATCCTATCCTCATATTAAGTTTAGATACATTGATTATCTTCATTATCTGTGATACATTAAGTATCAGTAAAATATTATTTGGGTTATACTTTATGTTTGTGACCCATGTGGATTCTGTAGGAAGCACAGTGGTTACCAACTTGATGGAAAATGTATTTGTCAAAATTGTTGACCTGGGTGCAAACTTTTAGAGCAACATATTACTGAAGAACATTATTAGTGTTTGGACTGGACTGCACTTTGTTTTGATGGCATGTAGTGAGAATACATCTATGATTATCACTCTTAATCTTACAGTTTATAAAGCATAATATGCTTGTGTGAAAAATGCCAATACTTAAGGGGGAGTGAGGTCCTTCTTTGTTTTTTACCTGGAAAAGACTGATGATAATAGTAGAGGGGTCAGTAGGTGCCCTATTTTCTTCGTGATAGTAAAGCAGAAGCACAGATTACTTCGTTGATTTACCAGTATATAAAAAATCATGATGACCCTGTAGCCTATCCACTCAACCATACTATTTCCACATTGTTCATTGTTGCCTGATAAAGCCTTTCTTTAAGAGGTAGAGGAAAGATTAATATTCATCGAACCCTAACTGTTCTATGATTCTATATATGTCTCTTTAATCGTAGTCTGTCCTTGGGCATGTGAAGATCACTCTGCTTGGTCGCAAAGGTTGCTCTGTTTTGTGTTGGTTTTTCTGCTTTAGCCCTGGTACTTCATCATGATACAATGTTCTGTTTGGCATAGGAACCGTAGGCAGCCTTCTTCAGTGCTGGGTGAGCACAGCATGTTTCAGCGACAGTCTGTTCTAATATTGCCATCAGATTGCCTTGAAAATAATTATGCAACTGTAGTTCCAAAAATAATGTAATTGAGAGACATCAATGAAGAGCAACGTGGGAGGCAAATAAAGTTAGACAGTAGCAATTCTGAAAATGTCCACAATCTTTCTTAAATACAAAGCAGATGTTTGGTAAGAGTGATGGAATGTTTGCCGAGACTTAAATATCTGAAGATAGATTCATATTTGTTTGTGTTTTTTTAATCTCTTTCGAGGATCAAGTTTAGAATTAATCATTCCATAAATGATGAATTGTGCCCTCCTTTTCCTAAAATTTGACTGCTGGTGATGTGAGGAAACGTTACAGGTTTGGTTTTCAATTAGAAGCCTTTTCATTTATGGCAATTTGTCAAATCGGTAATTTCTTTGTGCTGAAGGTTTCATACTCCTACCATAATTTAGGAATTCTGATCTCTTGGTGATGCTGTCATTTCACTAAAGTTCAGTGCAGTGAGCTATCATAAATGCTTCAGGACATTCATTTGGGTGCTTCCTTGTTTATTTCATCTTTTAATATCTAGGAGCATAAAATTTGTTTCTGCGCATAGGGTCAATGGAAATGTTCACTCCTGAAGAGCTGTGGACATCTGTTCTCATTCTACAAGTTATAGATGTTGGTCTTTTTAAATTGAGGTTGTGATGATTGCACATAAGATAGCAACTACTGTGGCCCTCCTACCTGTAGCTGCAGCCATTCATTTAATTTTCTCCCTTACTGGAAATCATTTCGGTTCAGTTGTTTATCCATTCAGTAATGAGATGTACAAAACAGTTTGTCTTTTAAAATATGTATATATTTGTGTTTCATAAAATACATATTTTTGCTGGTGGCAAAACTGATTGAAAAGATTCCTGCTGCTCTGCACCAATTCATCTTTTGCTTGTTTGTGTTGTGGTGACAAACTGTTTATCATGTAAAATCAAACAGGTTTAAAAACCTAACTCTGAGTGGATGATGGGGTAAAGGTGTGCATCTCACTCTGGCACTGTGCTTCAGCACTGTCCTGTGAAGGGACCACTCTTTAAGCATCAATTATTTTTCCTGGTACCAGTTTGGGTAATGTTTCTACACTGTTCTTTACTGGAGGCTTGCAAGAGAGCCCAGCCAAGCAATAACCATATAAATGACAGTTGCCTCAGATAACCGACAAATTCTCTTCTCCTCTCAGTTGCTCAATGAGAATATTGTTTTCTTTTTCTTAAGAGAAAAATATTTATGTACTTGTCTATTTTCCTTTCTCATGCACATGTCATTTCTCAGGAACATACTGATACTTGATGCTTTTCTTCAATACATTTAATCATCTAGGTATATTGGACTACTTCATTAAGCCTTAGTTACATGGTATTCAGTGTTTTCAACATACAAAGCAGTGTCAAGTCAATGTTTCAAAACAGGCTTAGGGCAGTCTGGCTGCCCTGATGCCTTCTCCTCAGTTCTGCAATTCTGGTCCACCCTTGCTGCTGTACACTAAGTTGGACCAATTTGGTGATCCAAATTAAAACTATCCTACGAGGAAAAAAAAAAAAGATAGTTTGAATTAGGAAGCTCTGTGAGAAATAGAAGCAATGCAAAAGAAACAGCACAAAAATGCTGCTGAGGGGAGGGTGAGGTTTTATGTTAGCTTAAGATAATAAAATGCATCTTTGTAGCACTTTAATGTGTTTAAAATAATGAACAGACACTGGTTAGGTGTCAAGAGTCTGAAGCAATCCACAACTAATTTCAGGATTATTTTATGCAAATGCTGCAGGTATGCATCTCTTCCTTTCACCATCTTTCTTCTTCAGGTTTTCTATCTCTGAATATGATCTGGTTACTGCTTAGATGGGAACTTCTCAAGAAAACCCAGAATACCAGCGACAGTGGCATTTAATGACTCAGTGAGTTACACATTCACCTCTGATTCAGTTCTTCAACACAGTAGTAAAGGTTTTCTGTTCTGTGTCTAATGCCATCCTTCCAGCGGGTTGTCTGTCTAAAAATACAAATGCTACTCAGGAATCGCCTGTAAGGGAACTCATGGCGCACACTTGCTGGAAGAGAGGGTTGAAGTTGCTACAGTGGTGAAATTCTAATGTGTGTGCTTTTATTTATCCCAAACCTCTGAAACGTAAGTTGCTGTGAGGTTTTTCATTTCCCCTGCATAAATGTGGGCAGCCTGGCTGTGTGCATTACGTCTAAATACCGCTTTGTAAAAACTCAGTTGAAATTCTGAGTGATTCTATTCCTTCTTTTGTAATGCCGAAAATATTTCAGGGTGCTTCAGTCTGAACTTTCCTCTGTAAATATGACTCAGTAGTCTGGTGCACAATTTGCAAAACATTATGTAGTAATTTTATTTCACATCAATAAGTGTTGGGAGTTTTCAAGTTTAATTTTTGGTTGCTCTTAAGACATAAGGGCTCAATATCCTTTGAGCCAGTTTAGTTTCTGGTTGTTCGTAAGACATAAGAGCTCAATATCCTTTGAGCCATTTATTCTCTCAAGGCTGAGCAGGATTTATCACATAAGCAAAGAGCAATCTGTTTGATAGCAACTTATATTAGGTTTAACAGGTCAGTGTTTTCAAATGACGTCAAAGTTGTAAATGGCTTTACAAAACATTCTTGTAACGGTTCTGAAAGCCCGTGTGACAGTTTTTTCTAATTAACTTATTTAGCCTAGTTTTGGAGTAACATTAGCTGTTTCATCATTTTGAGGCTATTTTGAGTAGTATTTGTGGCACCATTAATAAGCCAAGAATTTATAGGGTTCCTTAATCATACAGATTACTCATCATTGCCTGCTCATAACAGAAGCTCAAAATGCTCATTAACATTCTCTGATGTGAATCAAAAGTTAGTAGAGTTGCACAATAAAAGGACAAGAGAATAGCATTATATTAGCAGAAAATAAGAATCTGGAACACCAGTTGCAGTGAAAGTGAAGCCTCCAGGCTTATATGTAGATCAATACTCTAAATTTGTTTAATATGGGAAATAAAAATGGGCTTCTGAAAGGAAGAATTGGAGAATTGGTCTAAAAGGATTGGCGGTCATGCCTGAAATGTAATAAGGTGAGGGTTTGTTTACAGTGAGCTACAGGGGCCTGCTGCCTGGTCTTGCCTAGTCTGTTAGCTTATTTTTAAAATTGGCTAATTATAAATCACTGTTCCAACTTGATCCTTTGCCCTTTGCCTTGTACCTTTCCATCAAAACAATCAAAAAAGGTCATCTCCCCATCTTCTACAAGCTGTTTGATTCCCACAGGCAGTTTTTGTGCCATGCTGCTTGTAACATTGAGGCCCAGATTCTCATCTCACCAAGCCTGTTTTTTCACCCGTGCAATTATGATGCTTCCATTGGAGTAGCATGTTGATGCCAGCATAACTGAGACAAGAGTTAAGTCATGGCCTGGTTACTGTTAAAACAAGAATATATATGGTTGAAAGTACTTCTTGAGAATGCATATGAACTCAGCACAGCGCTATTAGCAGATGTCTGCTGGGATGTCGCAATTGTTAATTTTTGTCTAAAAATATATTAGCTTTTTGTGGAAAAAATTCTATTTAGAATAAGCTGTAATCTCTGAAAAGCACCCTAAGGAAGGAAAATGAATTGAGACTTGATACCATTTTCATACTGCAGAATTTAAATGAGAAGACAGCATGAGCTGGTGGATTGAGCTGATCTCTATTTTTGGTTTTGCCACTGGCTGCTTGGCTGACCCAAAGCACAGAAAGGCAAAATTACTTGCCTAAATTTCATGCCCAAAAAGTAGGAATAATGTTTTTGTTCTGCTTTTTAAAGTGCAGTGAGATCTGTGATGAAAGCAATTTTACAACAGCTGCTATTACTATTTTTCACCAAGCCTGGGTGAAACAACTGCTCTTTGCTGAATGTACATGATGTTAGAAGTGTGCATGTAGTACCCCGGCACTAGCTGAAGAGGAAGTTCCTCAGCTGGGTTTTGTGGCCTTCATTCTCTGCTCCACAACCATCAGTACTTTGTCTTCCAATGGTGAAAATAGCGATAAATTATAGATGTTACCATGAATAAACATTTATCTACACTCATTACAGCTTGTTCCCTGAAACCTTACAGTTACTCACTGTTGTAAGCAGCCTGACAGATGCTACTGTGGGTAGTTTTAACCTGGCAATCCTTTCCATATACAAGTTACCTATAAGTATGCTTCTAAAATGCTATCATATTTTTATTTCAAATGGTTTAAGCATTTCCCAACAGGATGTTCATAGCTCTGCCTCTCTTGAAACAAAGTGAGTGCGATTAGTTGTATGTGTGAGCTTTCCAGGGTTTCTTTGTGATCATCCACATGAAATAAACCTGCTGGCTGGGTATCATACCCTCACTCTAAACTCCGGGGTGCTCTGTTAGTGAGCATCCTTACTTAGAGACTGCATCCCCACCTGCATCTCTCCAGAAACTGTAACTACTGATGAAGCACAGACCCGTAACAGCTCCTTCAAAGGAAAAATCTTAATTTCTGGAAGTTCAGGACTTGTTCGAGTTTTGCTAGTTTAATTTTAGGTTTTCTTGATTTCCTAATGATCCTAAACCTTTGTAGTGATGGATGCTGAAATGGCAAATCAGTAGCGATAATTGTTTTCTTTTTCCTGTGAATTTTCAGTAAATCAGGTTGTGCATTGTCATTAATTCAGAAGATTTTGTAAACTCCAATATGCCTCAGAAGTTGCAGCATAAAACTCAGAAAGTAATCCACACATATTCTTCATATCCTTTTCAAAGACCACTCTGTAGTGATTTGCTAGTGCAGAAGCAAGTCACTTTTTTTTGGAACAGGAGAGCTGGGAACTTTGAAGCTGTTGTAAGATTCTGTGGTAAAATAATGCTATAAATTAACAAACTTTGGTAAAATAATGTTATAAATTAACAAACAGAATTGAAGTTAATCTCTTCGTCATTAAGGCACATTCCTCTGCATCCTTCCAGATTCCGCTTCCTCACTTTTCTTTCCTGCAGACTTTTGGAAACCTGTCTGAATTGTCATTGACTGAACAGGTCGCTAGTACGTGATAGATAGGAAGCCCTCCCTGCACATGCGTTGTGAGCTTGTTTGTAGCTTAACAGATAGAAAGAATTACATTTTTAAACTTTGTGCATGGAATGTATGGCTTGAGAAGGCAGAAATTTTGGTAATCCAGCCTCAGTAAACACAGTTTTTTGTCACATATTTGAATAGAAGTGGCAAAAGTAAGCTAGCCTTTTGCATCCCTTAGTGACATGGTTTAGTGGTGGTCTTGGCAGTGCTGGGGGAACAGTTGGACTTGATGAACTTGAAAGTCTCTTCCAACCTGGTTGCTTCTGTGATTCAGAGAAATTCCTCCACATAGTCTCAGTGGTGTCTTTTTAATTCCTTTCAACTTCTGCTGGAGATAGCAAAGCATCTGGTGGGGTTAACAGAATTACAGTTTTGTTTTCTTTTTTCCAAAATGGGAATTAAACCAGAACACACTCCTGATGGGTCTCCGCTTGTATTAGTGCATCTGATTCTGGGCACCCATCCCCAGAAGGATGTAAATGTAATTGGACTGCATTCAAGAAAAAAATATGCTGAGAAGTTGTAAAGCTTGATTTGTGCGAGAAAAACTTCACAAAAGGAGAAGTTAAAAACGTACAGTGCTCCTGAGTGACAGTAGAGGGGAGGAAGGTTTTGATACCAATCTACAATTTAGAGGGGTGTGAACACCAACAGAGTGAAAAATTGCTGAGGGTGGTTCAAGAAGGTATAATTAGATGTAATGAAATAAAATGAACAATATGTAAACTTGAACTGAATGTTACAGTAAAACAACATGTGCAGTGAGACTATAGATTTATTATTTATCTGTATCAAGTTAGCATTGGGGAATCCCAGGCAGGGATCAAGTGCTTCTTTTCCTGTAGAAACATGAAACATGAACAAAAGAAATGCAGTACCTCTCTTGAGTAATAAACAAGAAGCTTGACTGGGTGGCCTATAAGGAATAAACTTAAACTGTGGAGTAGAGACCCTAAAAGGTCTGTCTTTTTTGGTCTTGCTAGCTGGCTGCTGGACCATTTAGGATTACAAGGTTGTAACTCTTATTTTGAAGATGCTTGTTATTTTCAGTCACTAATGCATGTAAATATTGCTTTAAATTGGAATAGCCTTACTACACGATTGCCAAGAGCTGGAGAAACTATCCTTGGACATAAGTTTTTCATTGGTTTTGGTGGGAAAGGAGCCAACCAGTGTGTCCAGTCTGCTCGACTTGGGGCCAAGACCTCACTGATCTGCAAGGTAAGCACTGACTTGTTCTTGGATTACAGCTGAACTAAATGTTTATGCAAATTCCAGTAAACCTTTAGGTGATTTACAGAAAATTTTCTCGTGGTTTTGGGTTTTCTTTTTTGTCTTAATCCCTCTCTAATTCTCTTTTCTTTTCCTTACTTCAGCTATAAATTTAAGCATGGAGGAGGCTGTTCTAAAAACACTGCCAGAACCAAAGACTTGTTGGCTAGAGATCTGGCAGAAATTGCATATAACGAAGGATTGCGAAACTTAAGGTTGATGCACCATGGAAAAGAGAATGGGAGAGAGTTTGAGATGCTCGAAAATCTAGTAATCTTGATTAGCCTCTCCTTTTCGTCTTCACCACTCTTGCAAAGATCGGGGCTTCTTCCATGACATTCGGGTGCAAGGCACTACAGTCACTCTGAAATTGACTTTGTGATTAAAAACCAGACACTGACAAGCCAGTAACAACTTTGAGAAGCAATGCGAAACTTTGTGCTTCAAGGGTTAAATCATTATCTCATTACTTGGGATTAGGATGAGATATTCTCATCCAAATCCTAGCACCTTTGCATGCCATGGGAATTTTTTGCCCACTTCTCTGAAGCAGCTAATATACAGCAGTTCTAGAGGCTGGCTCGCAGGTCATTAGGCTGATTCAGCTTGGCAGATGCTGTATTCTTACAATGATTTTGTTATATTTTTGTCATTAAACATTATAAGTTTGGGTTGATCATTATCAAAGTTAAGATCAAATTTTCTCTCTCTGTAGCCTTATTGTCCATCCTGTGCTGACTGTAAATGAAACTGCAAATTGACTGGGCATACTTTGTTCTTGCCACAGCTGGGGAGGATGCTAAATTTGTTGGGTCATTGTCTGTCAGGGATCTTTTGGAGAAATACTGGAAATGTCTCAAAGAAGCCTTTCTCACTGGTTTTCCAATTCAATCTTTAAGCTAAAGAATGGTAGCTGTAAGTCTAAATTACACCTGCAATAATTTCTGTGTATCATTATCACTAGTTGTTCTACAGTGTAAGTTTATATATATGTATATATATATATATATATTGGTAAAGTTTGTCCTTCTGTCATATTGTGTGTATTTGATCATCTTTGCATTCAATAACGATCAGATTCAGGAACAAGATGAACTGGCAATGAATTCCCTGCTAACATTTCCTGCTAAATGTTAGCGGGGTTTTTTTGCACCAAAAGTGTGAATTTTGTTTTATTTTTTAATGGTCTAGCCTTTGCTCAGTGCATACATGTTTCTGGAAACATTTGCATTCCTAATAAAATTTAGCAGTTACTCTGATTTCTAATTACTTTCCAAAATCATATTTATGTTATTTCAGTAAAACCCAGTCTTCTTTCTTTCATTCTGATGTGTATTTATTGGAGCAAAGAAATGGCAGAGATGAACTGTTAATATCCATATTAGCATTTTGCATTTTTTTTAGATTTTAAAAGTTAATATTTACTCTCTGAATTGAATATGCACTTTGTAACCTCCCAGAATAGTCTCATCCCATGGCAGTACAGTCTTATATCTGCAGAGGTCAATGGGATGTAGTATGAATTTTCTTGCTGAGTAAACTAAGAAGAATCAGGCAGTGCTGAGCCATTACAATTAGATTATCTTTACTTTAACAAGTCATCATAAGTACTCGGTGGTTCTTAAAGCCAGATTTTCCCTCACACACACACAGTGCTCAGTAATATGCTTATGTTTTGATCATAATTCCCCACATGCATTATCCAGTACAAGTGCAACAATTCCTTCTACATTCTGAAGTTCACAGAATAAATTCGGTATTAATAATAGAGGGATATTGTGCTGGAGTGTGGCATCCTCTTACAAGGACTGTAATTTAGACAGAGGATGTCTTCAGCAAGAGTAGCAGCAGACATCTCGGATCAAATGACAAGGCACTCTTCGTACTTCAGAGCTTTAAAACACCAAAGAGAGCCAGTGGCTGTCTGGTGAGGGTTTGAGAGAAGAGGGAGTTTTAGAATGACTTACAGTTATGACTAGAGATGCCACAGAATGCTGTGAATTTTAATGTAAAATCAAGTACTGAGTTTGAGGAGTGGAAATACAGTCATCTGCCTGGATGTCCCTGCAAATGGCCGCTGTTACTCTGGGTTATCAGTATGTATCACAGTATCCATCCGAAACTCCCCTCTCAATTTGCTCAGTACAGTAAAACAACGTATTGATGGAAAGCTTGCCACTTCAAACAGACAAAGACAGTTGTTCAGAGAAAAGTAAAGGATTACTGTCAGGGAACTAAAGGAAGCAAGCAAATAAATTAATTGCTCATTGTTCATGCAAGAACCCTGCTGCAGTACTGAAAAATGCACAGCGGTCTTGAGAAATTCCAAAGTCCCAAATGCCTTTTGGTTTGTTTATGGTTTTTTTTAGTGGCCATACAAAAAAAATCAGTTAAACATCCTGGATTAAGGTGGTGGAGGGGTGTTGGTCTGAAAGGCATTGCATGTGCTGAAAAAAGTCCTGCTTTACTTCTGACAGACAATTTAGAATCCTCCTCACTGGTCATAGATGTCACTAGTCTGATACTGTACATACTAAATTCTACTTAAGCTCCAGCTGCATTTGATTCCTACTTAGCAATAGGAAGAGCTGTATTACCATGCTATGTAGTTTTCTCCCTTTAAATGACCTGTAAGGAAAATTTAAGTTCAAGTGCTGTAAGCACTTATTGTAAGAATACTTTATTTATTCACTTCATTGTAAGAACATAGCTGTATTCAGATGCAGCCCAGAATATGATGGATAGCATCAGTTGTTTTTTTGTTTTGTATTACTGCCTTATACTAGTCTTTAGTACTTGTTTAATTCCCTTGTGAGGAAAAAAGAGCATATTGAACAGATTCAACAAACAGTTGATAAGAAGTACATGATTTTACTGAAATTAATTTTCAGGTACAGATGAGTTTGATTCTCTCAGCTGCTAGAATTTTAGCTTCTGTGATGCCAGCCAGGTCCCTTAGCTCCACATGGAAAACATGATGGTGAGCAGGAAAAAAGCAGACTGAAAAATACTGATGTAATTCCACTTGTTCTAATATGCAAACTATGTGACCATAATGCTTGTACAAACAGCTTGTTGTTAAGGACTCAAGAAAGAAGAAATGCTATTTCAGCACATACAATGTTCTGTGGTCAACAGACCAAGACATTTATTTTTTCTGTTTATCCAATAGTCCATCTCGCAAGGACTGTGCAAAAGCAGAAAATATTTAAAATGATGTTACATAATTTGACATGGTCAGTAAATATGCCTTTAATCTAAAATGAGTCTGATGCCCAATACTCTCTCTTCCTCGGGGGTAAAGCCTGAATGGGAAGATAAGCCCTTCAAACATGCTAGGATTAACTGGGTTAGATACTGATGAACTAACATGGAAAAAAGTTTCCAGAGGAAAAGGACCTCCATGGAGACCCCTTCAAGGGCTTCCCTCCAGCACTGGGGTGTTTTGCTGAGAGCAGAAGTACCACGGCTGATCTCAATTGTTATGACAGTTGAACAGTATGGGATGCCTGTCTGTCAGTAATGTAGGACCCAGAGCTGAAGGAAGGAAGTTCCAGTTGAGCTTTTGGAAAATTCTTGTGAAATATTTTGTTGCTGAATAACTGAAATCCTGAGATTTGTTGTAGAAGCTCTGTAGCAGCAAGGCAAGGAGAAGGTGATACCATCAGGCAGACTGCATTCCAGCAGTACAGCTGTTAGGCTGCAGAGATGAGCCTAACTCAGGTTGAAATCGCAGATGGCTGCAGTCATCCAGCCTAAAGCAGTCAGAAGATGCAGCTTCTGACAACCCGCCCTGTCTGGCAAACTGGGAGTAGTCAGAGATACAGAAATACTCTAATGCACAAACAATGAATAACACAGTGACCCAAGGAAATGTTGTTGGTTGGATTTTTTTTTCCATGTACTGGAGGAATGTCTGCTTAGGCTGTTTTGACTTAAATTGCTGTCCTCATCTGGTAAAAGATCAAGACCACCCCTAGTAATGCTTTAGAAAAATCCCTTATAGAGATTGTAGGAAATGAAAGTATGTTTCAAAACATGTTTGTGCAATAGAACATGTGGGGGAAGGATCATCTATCCATGACACTTTAAACTTCAAAATTCTGAATCACAGCGTTTGATTGTTGTGATCACTAGCTAGCACTCAGGTCTTCTCTGAGCTTTCTAAAGTACTGAGCTCATGATTAGACAAATTTCTAACAGCAAGAGTTAGGGGTAGCTGCTCTGTGCTTCCAGTAACTCAAATATACCATTAGCTGGTTAGTGCTGTTTTATGAGAAGATGGATCATTAGTTAGGGCTTCCCATGTAATTCCTGTGCTGTCTAGACTGTGACTAGGAGCTTGATTTAGCTTCTAAACTGAAAGATGTTTTCTCATGTGAAAATACTTCCTGTAGTACTGGTCAGCCTTTGATACCACCCAGATACAAAACTTAACCTTGGCAGTGGGAGCACACACTGTGCATGCTGAAGACATAGACTAAAAGTACTGAATTCAAAACTGTGTCGGCTTTCTAAATTTATTCTAAGTGTTATTTTGACATTAGGCAAGTTACACCATTTTTTTTTCTCCACATACCTCAAGTCCTTTGTTCAGCTTATGTAATGGTACCAAAACCACTTTGTTAGTCTGAATAACCAGCAAGCAGAATTCTGTTCAGCTAAAAGGATTAGTGAAGCTGAAATTACAAGCTCTTTAACTTGCTGTTAGAAAAACAATAGAGCAAAGCTGGACTTCCCAACTCAACTTCATCCGCTGTTACTGGATAAAGCAAACAAAAGATGTTGAATTTGTAAACAGTACATTTAGTGCTGAGAATTACAGAAATCATCAATGCCATATTTATCGTCCCTTTTTGTACTATAAGGACAGTTTGATATTTTTTCACTGAGGAAACTTGAGGTAGAAAATTCAAAACATGAAATGCAATTAAAATGGACACTGGAGTTACTATAAATGCTTTCAATTTGAAGCTGAATAATTCAGTACTCTTCCAGACTTTACAATCCCCAGAAAACTTCAGTGCCAAATGGCATTAAGAGAATAAAACTTTAATATAGAAGCATTGTTGTACAGGGCAGTTTTGTAATACAGGAGGGGAAACTGCAGAGCACTATTCCTATTGTTTATTAATACTATTAATACATTTTTGATATTATTTATTAGGTTATTATTCATTTGTTAATAAGGCAAAGTTCTGCAAAATAGAAAGTATTACATTCAGATTTCAGTAGAGAATTCTGTTGTTTAAAGATGATCTCTCTATCATCTCACCTTTCTGTAGAGAAAACCTATCCTTTTGTCTTTTGTACAGGTTGGGAAGGATTCCTTTGGCAATGATTATGTTGAAAATTTGAAGAAGAATGGTATTTCTACAGGTAAAATTTTATTCTAAAGAAACCTTATGTATTCTTTTTAAGCTTTAAAAACTGGCAGTGGAGGGTTTCTTATTTTATTGCCTTATTTGATGTGTTTTGCCATTCAGAGCTATGAATAATTATTTTGACACAACAGGCAGGAATGAATGAATATGAGTGAGAATATGGGGTCTTCTGAAATCAGCTGTACCACTAAAAATAAAATACAATGTTATTACCTCTAAATCTCAGCTGATTCCATCAGTGGGATTCACCTGAAAATATCTTGGAGGTATACAATTGTTTAGGCTGGCATTAATGATTGTAATGCTGGTGAGAAACTGGAAAATCTAGTCTGATTATTCATTCTCAATTTCATGTTGGTAACAGAAGGATAGAATGGAAATGCATTTGTCAACTCAGTGCATCTCACCTCTGTTCTGTGAAATGACACATGCAGTCATTTCAGAGACGGCAGCCGATATTTGTTAACACACATACACACAAAAATCAATGTTAAAAGCTTTCGGAGAAAAGGGAAAATTAAACATTCACAATATTCTAGATATCTTTGTAAGCCCAATTCTTTCTCTTATGTAAATGCATAATTGTGTGGTTCTGGACTACATGATCACATTTTTGTCTGCATGACTCGTCTCCTTCAGGGTGGACAAGGATGGGCAGATGCAACCATTAAGTGGCAATTCAATATTCTGTTTATCTTTTCTGCTAAATGTTCAGCCACAAACTTCATTTACTGCATTCAAATCCTGCTTTAAAGACAGAACTATCAGTATTTTGTGGGCTTTTTTATTAGGCTTATCAGTGTAGCATCTAAATATTTCACCAGTGTATATACACGTTTATTCATTGTGTGTCTTTCAACTTAAGCAAGAAACCAAGCAAGGATACCATAAAAATAATGTCTGTTAATGTACAGTCATAAATCTCTCCAAAGCATGCCTACCCTATGAATAAAGGCTTTGATCATGTAAATAAAGCTATTATAATGCGTAGCACTTAATGAAAATATATATTCCACAAGGAACCTTAAATTTTATGTTTTCTGATTTAAGTGATTGCTCTTGCAAACTTAACATAGATTTTTGAATAGTCTTTATAGCAGCAAGAGGAAAAAATCAGAAAGGGGAAAGAAAATGAGAAATTCCATCCTGTTGCACTTCATTGATACCTGGGTAGATCAACTGAAAGGTTGGAAGTGGAAGTTTTAGGTACAAGTTACCAAATTCTGCTGATTGAATTAAAAATATCTCAGAATGGTGTTAGAAAGTCACCCCCCTATGTTGATCAGCCCTGGGGGAAGATCGGATGTAGTGCTGGTGATGCTGGTCCAGGATTCCAACATGCATTCCAGGATTTGCAGGAAAGGGTGATTCAGTGTGCACAGACATTTTTGCTTATGACTGTCTTATTTCAGTCACTGGCTTTCCATCTCAGTTTCATTCTTGTCTAGCCTATCCCTGTTGTTATACATAAAGATACTGGATGCTGCATGAAAATCCTTGCTGTAATGCCAGTTCTGCCAACTTTCATATCCCAGATCCCTAGTTTATGTCTTCTTTGCATTGCTTTTCTGTTCCTAATGTATCACCTTACTCCTTTTCTTTCCAATTTCAAACCATTTCTCAGTTTTCTTTTCCCAGTCTTCCACAGCAATCAGCTACCAGTGCTGCTCAGACCATTTAGACCTTTACTGATGTAAGCTATGCAGCTTGCAGCTCAAGCTGCTTATTTTCTGCAGGAAGAGCACTGAGAGCACAGAAGACACAAGTTTTTGATACTAGAGTGCAGACCTAAGTCACAGTGAAGAGAAGCAAAGGAAGTTCTGCTCTGACCCCTGTAACTTTGAGCTAGATAAGGGTACCTCCAGGGCAAGTACCTGGAATACTATAGCAAACCTGAATGAGCACGATGTTATGTGTTTTTTCAGCCTTGTTCAAATTTGAGCAGATTTTTAAATCAGCTGCAAAAGGCACATCTTAAGAAAGAAGCCAACTTCTGCCTAGCATCAAGTCCACATTCTAAAATGTTAGAACATGAGAGCTTCTTGAAAAGAAGGTCACCAGAGCTTGCCTCAGATAGTAGATTTTTCTCAAATAAGGGGTTGTTTTTTGAGGGAGAAACAACTCAACTGTTTTTGACAGTTTTCTACTGCAGTTCTCCCTAAAAAAACCCTCCACCTATCATAGAAAGTTTCATATCACTCTTTAATATTTGACAAATTTGCTGATGGCTGAAAACAGTTTCTTATAGTAGTAAATACGGAACAAGCTTTATAACAGGCAGGGCTGCCAGCCTCACTTCTGGTTAAATTAGCTGAATAATAATCCAAAGAGGAAACATAGCCTCACCACTGCTTTTATAGTACATGTTAATATTACTGCTGAAATGCAAATCTACATAGAATTAAATGCTGTGTTGTTTTAATATTTTTGTTTTCTCCAGCCTTGACTCTTTTGTTTCATTGGATAAAAGAATACTTCCACGTAGGAGTAGAGTGCCTGAGAAGGCTGTATAAATAACATGCTTTTTCTAAAGCAGAGATGTAGCCAAATTAAAGAATGTTGGACTCGCATTTCTGTTTTGTGGGTGTAAATTAACACTTTTTGTTGTTGTTAGCTTCTCTGGCATTGTTGCACATGAAAGAGTAATTAGCATTTTTAAATTACTGGAGGTTATGGGTTCATTTTAGATTTAATTCAATTAAACTGCATCACATGCTATTGGTTGAAAGTCATGTATTGAACTAATGCATGCTGTAACTTTTCCCTTTCTTAGCATTTGTAGGTCAGACTGCAGATGCTGCTACTGGAACTGCTTCAATTATTGTCAACAGTGAAGGTACATATTTCTACTCTGAATTGTCCTCTTTGTTCTGCCTCTACAGCCATAAAAGAAACCTTTGCCTTATCACTGTTAATTGTGGAATTACTTTTTCTGCATCTTTAATTTTTTCAAGATTTTATTCATACTTTGTGGAACTTCTTTGTATTTCAGACAATGTTGTAGGATGAGGTGCCTAAAAGTGGCCAAATTAAAACACTTAGATTAACACTGTGATTGCCACGATTCCATCAGCCAGCTGATCTATCTTGTTTTACATTGATCAGAGCACATGGTGTAGCAGGAGGTTTTACTGTAGAATCATTGAATTTTACTGTGGAATCATTGAATAATTTAGGTTGAAGAAGACTTTCAGGGTCGTTGGGTTCAACCGTTCACCTAGCACTGCCAAGCCCACTGCTAAACCATGTCCCTGAGCAGCACATCTACAGGTCTTTTAAATGCCTCCAGGGATGGCGACTCAGCCACTTCCCTGTGTCAGCCCGTTCCAACTCTTAACTACCTTTTTGGTGAAGAACTTTTTCCTAATGTGCAATCTAAGCCATTTCCATTTCCTTCTGTCCTGTGGGGAAAGGGTTTCCCTCGTCAGCACACTGAGTCATTAGGCCTTGAATCAGGAAAAGGAGTTGTCCTTAGTATAAGTAGAAATATTTATGTTGATTTTGTAATATTATCACCATTCTTGATCCCAAGTTACATCTGCAGTGATGCATGCACAGTGAAATGGCATGTCTGTTTTTTCTGTGTTAATTTTCCTTCGCCTGTGCCTTTCCTCTTATATTGCAGAGGAAGAAGAAAATTTGTCTCGTTTTCATATTCTTCTTCAGATTGCTAAATTATCCTCTGAAACTTTCTATCTTTTCCTCAAGCAAGTTGTGCTGTTGAGAGCTCTTAGAAGAGCATGTGTCTGGGTCAAGGCGTAGAGCTCAGGACCGATAATGGTTGTGCAAACATAACAAATTAAGTGTGATTGGACAGATTCATTTACTTTAAGTTCAGCTAAAAGCTTTCTTTTGAACAGTTACCCTAGTTTAGCTACACATTGATTTAACAAGCTTTGCAACCTGACGGTAGTACATTGGGCTACAGCTCAAAATGGGAAAGGGAACATGACTGTTCACTCCAAGAGCAGACCTGGGAAGGAGCTGTGACTAAAGGCAAGTCTACACAGGAACATTCAGAAAATTAGGCAAATAAGTTGGAGTTGTCAGTTTAATTTTCTGTAAGTAAGATTAATCAAAGCCTTGCATGACAGCTCTAATTCAGAAATAAGGTAGCTCTAATACGTGGAATAAACTGGATACCTGCCTCTTATTTCCATCCCCTTCTCTTTGTTTACATCACCAGATAAATTACCACAGCAATTCTTAAGGTCTCTCTTATACCTCCTGCAGTCACTACTCTTGCTGTTGTAAATAGGAGACTGTGAGAATAAAGTAGCATGCTCCCAGGCCTCACTGTTCTGTACATGTAACCATGATTTGCACTAGGTTTGCTCTCCAGAATAGCTGAGCAAGAAGCAGTCTTACTACTCCCAGATCCACATGCATAGCCAGCTAAGATAGACACGGTCTAAACTTGAATGAAGAGAGGATGACCTCTTAAAATTATAACATCATGAATCTTTCTGAAGGCTAAGGAGCAAAACCATCTTGTGGATCTAAAACCTTTATCAACATCAGGAATGGAAACTGATTGTTCAGTGGCACAAGTTCACAGTAGGCTACCTTACACGTTAGTGTCAGTATAAATGGTCTGTGATAGTCTTGTGATTCACGTAGTGCAATGAATACTGCACACAGTGTCATGTAGTTTCTTTCTTTGAGAAACCGAAAAAATCCTTAATTAAGTTACCACTGGCCTCAGATTTAATTCAAAATCTAGTAAAAGAGCAAGCCTGGTCAGAACTATACTACAAAGCAAACAGATGCACAGAATTGGTAATGGTTCTGCTTGTAGCTTCTCTCTAAAACCATCTGGTCCTTGAATTGCGTAAATTGCAATAAAATAGCAATAGTTTTGTGCTTTGTGGTTGCAAGAGACATCTTTTTCTTCGTTTTTTTTTCCTTGTAGAAACCTGGCTGATTTGACTTAAACAGGTCTTACAGCACTTTTCAGAGGGCTTGTCTACGCACGTATGTTTTACCACAGTAGTTGTGCTGGCATAGCTGAAACACCGCAGTATTCAATGCAGTGATGTAAAGTAGTTTGTGCCAGTTCAAATTATACCTAAAAGGGAAGCATTTGAAGTTGGGGATGGTGATGGTGTTTTGTGTTAAGACAATGAAGGACAAATAAAAACCCTAGGTATCATCTCTTTAAATCACCAAGTTTTAATTGCTGTATTTTCACACACCTAACCCACACTTACAGCTTACCAGTTCTTTACAACTACTGATACTTGAGAAAAATGCCAACTCCAATCAACTGAATAAAATCACAGGCAGAAGTAGGGGAGATATTCGAGTAGAGAGAGCAGACGATGCAGGAGTGAATGCAGAGGAAAAGAAAGCTGTAGAGAGCAAAGCCAGAGGAGGCTCTGAAATAAACTTTCCCTGATGTTACCTGCATCTGTCTAGCCAGTGCTGCTCAATTCTTGGGAAGCTTTTTGCTGGTTATCAAGTTGCACAGCTATAACTCACACATTATTGTAATTGTTAAAGTACTAAAAATTTGGCAGTTATCAGGCTCATTTGATATTCCCAAAGTTGTATTATATTCTGGGACAAGACTGTATAGTTTCAATAAAAGAGAGGTTAAATTGCTGCTTGAATGCAAAATGACGGAGAGATGTATAATGAGCTTATAATGCTGCATTGGAAAATACACATCCCAGAGACACTGCATAGGTTCCCTCTGGACTGGTCTCAGAATCCTATGCAGAAATCATTCTGGAACCTCAGAACAACTTCAGTTGTTCTTGTATGCAATTGCAAATTCAGATAGATTTTGACTAAACACAAGCTTTACTGTGAGGGTGGTGAGGCACTGGAATGGGTTGCCCAGGGAAGTTGTGAATGCTCCATCATTGGTGGTGTACAAGGCTGGATTGGACAGGGCCTTGGGTGACATGGTTTAGTGGGAGGTGTCCCTGCCCATGGCAGGGGGTTTGGAACTGGATGATCTTAAGGTCTTTTCCAACCCTCACTATTCTATGATTCTGTGATTCAGTTTACCAGGATCCTGTACACTTTGAACCTGTACGTTCTCTCTTAAGGAGAAAAGCTGGTACATCTGGCTGCTTTTCTTAACACATTCTCTTTGAAGTACATCTCATCACTTTGAATCCCAGCTTTTGTTTCCCCTTTCAGCCCGCCACCTTTCCACTAGCTCTGTCACTTAGCACACCTTCTGCTAACAGTGTGCTATTGAGTGGTAAGAGCACCATGAAGTGAAGATGTGTGTTGCACTTTTACATACACTTGGAAAAAAAACTCTTTATGGATAATTTTTTACATGATCACCCCTGAAGTTTGTTGCAGCTTTGTCTATATCTAGTACTGAGTGTTGACAGTGCCATTAAGCTGGCCTGACTGGACCAATAGTTTGGACTGGTCTGACAACTTCAGTGTTTATAGCAAAAACTAAAAGGGCGGACAACAGAGGTTGGTGGGTCATGATTAAAGTGTTCTTGATTATTACAAGTTATAACTTAGAGCTCACCTACACAGAACACTGTGAGATAACCCTCACTTGAGATAGGCATTGTGCTGACTTTACAGTAAAATTGTTAATGATTCATGAATGGTAAATAGGCATTATTTTGTAGGTTAGTGTACCTTCAATACCAAAGCATTGCCAGTATAAAACCATTCAAAATATATATTGAGATAAGGCTAAATAAACAGGGCAAACATAAAATGCATATGCCAGCTTGTTTGAATTATACTGCCCAAAGAGAAAGTCTTCGTTTGGAACCTTCAGGGTCATGAAGAAATGTCACCTGATTTTTTATAGAATAACTATGTATTGACATTCCTCATGAACTTAAATGTTTTGTGTACAAGACTGCACAATGCTTCGACCAAGTAATGGCATAAAAATTATGGTACCATGACACACCCAAAACTTGCCCTCATATGCATGAACTATGTGATTTGGCAGCAAATGTTTTTCACGTAACATTATTTTCTGGTCACGAATATCACCTTTATTTATTTATTTACTTATTATTAGACAGAAACTCCACAGCTGTTGTTATAATTACATTGTTTGAGATTTTGGGGAGTTCTAAGCACTACTGATGGCTTTTAGCTCTCCATCCGTATTAAAAATTGGTGTTTATTGCAGTGTGTTGTATATGGTTTGCCTTTGACTTTTCCACTGGTACTTTTCATCTGGTGACATCTATAAAATGTCACTTGCAAAAAAAATCTAGCTTGAGTAACCCACCTTTCTGAGAAGTGACAGTAGCAGGTTTAGAAGCCCAACTGAGGACAGCATTCACACTGTTCTAAGTATTGATTGGATCCAATCCCCATCTGGTATAAGCTTCCACAAGCTTATCAGCTTCATTTAGCTTTTCTAGCTCATAGCAACTGTGAATGTGGCCCTTAATATTCCAGCTGACGTCTGCAAAACTTAAAATTGTAGAGATGCTCCCATTAAAAGTGCGAATTTTTAGTCTAAGTAAAGATCTTTTAGAATTAATGGCAATGCAGTGAGTATATTTTTCTCGTTCTTAGTGTGGGTAACATTTAACCTTACTTGAGCTGTTTCAAAATTAGGAGTATGGCTTAAGGCTTCCCCTGGAGTTAACAGAAGTACATAGGCATTTCTGGACAATAGTTTATCTCCTCATCAAACAGATACCTGAGATATGTAAGATTATGAACTCTGAAGATACTTATCTCTCCTCCTTGTTGAAGGAACTTGGAAGACTATTTTTTAGAAATCAGTTTTCTTAGAATTTCCTAAAATGTAGGATTTTTCTTTTAAACTTTAAAAATTAGTCAATGTTGGACAAGATGAATCCCACCCCTCTTTGCCATCTGTCTTTAACTCGGTTGTCCCTGGTGCCAATTTCCCATCTGAATTCCCTGGCAAGAAGTAATTGCTTTCAACAAAATGGTTGCTGGTAATACAAAATTCTGGTATTAATTATGAGTGCATGGTTCCAGATTCTGCTTTCATGCACACTGGTGTAAGCTTGTGGCGAGTGCTATCGTTCACAGCTAGTGTGGTATATGTAGGTAAGAACAGAATGTGGCTACTTCCCTCCTGCTTGGGTGAAGCCCATTCGGACTGTTGTACTGCAGTAGGTGCTGTATTTCCCTGGCTGGTTTGAAAGCAGACTTTAAGTCTCTGACCTTTTGTAGTGGCAAAGGAAAGCTTCTGACTGTGATCCAGTGCAGCATGGTCTACCTTGAATTTGCACATTTTAAGCAAACAGCTTTCCTTATTGCCTTGGGCCATTAGCTCTTAAGTCTAATAATAATAATATGCATGTCAGTACAGCTATATAGTTCAGCAGGATAATGCAGCAAGACATGTGGATAGAGTCTGAGATTCTAGGTAGCACAGAGTCCAGGCAGAAATGAAATGTGGTTTTGTCCACTGATTTCTTGCCTTTTACTGTTTGCACTGCTGCACCCTACAAGCTTTCAAAATAAGGTGCAACTTTGAATGTTCCCTTAAGAGGGTTCAGATACCTTTGATGGCATTTACTTGTTGCAGAAGGCTTTTTCTTTTTTCTTTTTCATTTTTTTTATCCGAGATGCCCATCATTGTCTGTTGAAAAGCAGGGCGTTGGCTTTAAATGCTGAGGTTTTGCTTTTCATATGCAGCTGTTCTGTACCAAACCATTGACAGCAGAATTGCTTTGGAAAGCTTGGGCCCCTCCCTCTGAGATCACTATATTATTCTTTCCATTGTCCTGCTTTCTTTTCAGAACATATTTACAGAGACAAGCTTTGCACATTTCTTATTCAAAGGACTTTGAAGTTGCATTCAACAAAAATAATATATTTAAAACCATAAATATTTATTTACAGAGTAATTCAGTTCATTACAGAATTGGTAGCCTTTAATGATTGGCAGTCCTTAAAGGAATCTTCAGCGGGGGCGGGCTGAGCCTGTAAATCAAGGAACAACTGACTTATTGAATTTAATACCTGAGTGATTAACAATAAATTTTAATTTGAAGGCTCTTATGCCTGAAGGTCTCTGAGTGTTGTAACAGAGATTAAAAAAAGAATGAAAGAAAGAAACTGCAATAAAAGAAGGCAACTTGCATGTCTGAAGGAAAACAAAAGAATATTTGGAACCTACGTAAATGACCCTCCTCACCTAACTCTAAAACAAACTAGGAGAATTAAAAGGATCTTTCATGTGCTTTGAGATACTGCTGTGCTTCCGCACCTGTAGGTTTGCTTAGACTGACCAGCTCTAATTGCAGCAGAATGTGTCATCCACCTTCTTTACTCACTCCTGATAAAGCTTTCCTTAGACACAGACATTTTACCTTTCTGAGTTTTTTTGTTACTAGCTGATTCTGGTTTTCATGATAGTTAGGGGCCCTGACTTGAAGTGTCACAGGTAAATGGAGCAAGTCTGCTGTGCTGAAATCCAAAGAATGTGCATCATTTTCATAGCCCTGGGAAATAGCTATGAAAATTTTCCCAGCTGATAGGAAAATTTAAAATGTTTATGGCATTTTTGGCACATGAATTCAATAATCACATTGATGCTTTTCCAAGTGCTACTGGCATATTTTAGGAGAATGCAAATTGCCCCATCTCTTGTGTCCCCTGCTGTCCTGGTACTCTGTATTGACGATGTAAGTAAAATGCAATAGGGCAGCTATGTGCACAAGAAGTAATAGCTTCATTTTATTTTCTTGAGGAGGGAAGTGAAGCTGGATTGAATAAGAAAGAACTTGGGGGCTCTTTTTCAAACACAAAGTAGTGCTGACAAACTGCTGACTAAAAGGGGGAGACAAAACGAGGCCAGGTTAGACAGGGCTTTGAGCAACCTAGTCTAGTGGAAGGTGTCCCTGCCCATGGCAGGGGGTTGGAACTAGGTGAGCTTTAATGTCCCTTCCAACCCAAACCATTCTATGATTCTAAGAAATATCAGCCTTAGCATATGTCCCACATCTCTACTGTGACTAGTACAGGACTTTTCCCAATGGAATGTATACTGCATTTGTTGTATCATTCATAAGTCTGATGATCTGTTTGACTGTCTTCTGAAATCTTCAGTTATGTCATAGAATTATAGAATACCAGGTTGGAAGGGACCTCAAGGATCATCTGGTCCAACATTTCTTTGCAAAAACACAGTCTAGACAAGATGGCCTAGCACGCTGTCCAGCTGAGTCTTAAAAGTATCCAATACTTGAAAATAGCAGCAATGCATACCTTTTTAATGCAGATTTTTTGGAAAGCAAATTGAAACACTCATCTGAAATGTATTGTAAAGAAAAGCGGGGAATTGTTTTACATACTTTATTGCAAATATTAATATAAAAACCATGATATCTTCTCTTTAGGACAGAATGTTATTGTCATAGTCCCAGGAGCCAACCTGCTTTTAAACTTTGAAGATCTGAAGAGGGCTTCTGATGTCATCTGTAAAGCCAAAGTGGTTGTTTGCCAGCTAGAAATAACCCCTGCTGTTTCTCTTGAAGTTCTGAAAATGGCACGTGCCAGTGGAGGTAATTTAACATAAGCCATTCTGTCTCCCTCATTTGTGTGGCATGGAAAATATCCTTTATCGTGCTTTCTAAATAAAGATCTTGAGGTCTATTCTGGTTTCTGTCATAGTGGTTTTATTTAGAAATAAAACAATAGCCAACAAATCCATACTGCACCAATGAAAACTGAGTTCAGTTTTTAAACTTTGCAGTATTTACCTTGCATGGCAAATCAACCCATAACCTTATAATCAACCTGTATAAGTTGGTGCTGCTTTTCCTCTGATTTTCATGCTGTGAATAAATACAGTATAATCTTGTCAGGTCAGGAACCGTTGGGCTGACTCTGGTATTATTCCAGAGCAGAACAGTGATAATGTATGCAAGTCAGTGAAGTTCTACGCACAATGAAGTGAATTTAATGACCTCAAAACCAGACTTATGCCCTTTTTCTCCCAGTGTAGCAGTAGGTATGGCTGTGGTTTTCTGCATAGAAGTAAACTTCTTTAAAGCTTTTTCTTCTTAACCAGCATTCTTAGAGTGTGACTTGGCACATTGCCATCGAATAGACAGTTATGGTCTGTGAAATCATTAATAAATTGTTACTGAGCTGTACTTCTAAATGTAGGTGCTTGTTCCTTCAGAGTAGTATATATGTAGATGAAAACTGTCATTTTGCTTGAGCAGGATGGGGTTTGACTACCAACGTGATAGTTTTTTGTTTAAGTGACTGTAATGCTTTCAGTTACCCAAGCACAATTACCACAGTGTCTGAACACTAAGTAAATAATTATGCTAGTGAGACATCTGTATGAGATTAAAAGTGTGTTGTTCGTGTCTATTGAGAAGATAAGACTGGGAAGGGATAGAGATGCAGGTCAGAGATGGAGCAAGATGTGAGGCTGGAGGAGAGTGGCTCTGAAACTGAGGTGGTAATAGTCATAAACTCTATAAACAGAACTGTGCGTGGGGAAAAATTATTTTGACTTCTGTTTGAAATGTGAAAGCTGGGTTCATGCAAATCTAAATAAAAACCAGAAAACTGAGTAGCACCTGGAATGCTTAAAATATAAGGGGGGGGGAGCAGAGCTTACTATGTTCTTTCATTATGTTTTATGAAAATGGGTAAAAGCATTCTTAACCTAGTGGTTAGTGGACTATAGTTGAGCCATGAGTCAATATCCATGACTTATTTTGTCTACTTCTAACTCTATGCATAGCTCTGGTAAGATACTTCACACTTTTGTCACCCTCATATGGCAAAATGCCAGTCTGTGACAGAAGAGAGGAGTTTTTTTAAGGCAATTGAAACAAAAAATCCAAACCTGATACATGGAACTGACATGCAAGCATTTAGCAACTGTAGACAGCACAATATATTGAGAAAAGATAGTACATAACTGAAGGCCAGCTATAGTTCTGTGCTGTCAGTCTGCTGCCACTGTGCAGCTCTTGTATCCAGAGAGCTTTGGTTGCTTTTGCTTTAAAGCAATAGGCTACACATGTTCAAATGTCATGTGCAGTCAAATCAAAGTAAACAGCTGAGTTGGTAGCACTGTAAAAATCTATCCTTAGCCAACTGTAAATTGTTCCTGCAATTTTCCTTCTTTTAGCCCGCAATATCCTCATGTATAATGCAGTACTGCATCTTAAGATGTGCACTAGACTATTTTTGTTTAAAACAGATGCATACCCAGATGCCTCAAACCTCTGCTTCAGGGGTTGTTTTTGCTTATTTCTCTTCATTATTACTGAAAAAAAATAAATAGTAAGATGGAGAAAGAATGTGGACACACAGGCAAGAACCCTTGGCTTCTGTTCAGCATCACCTGGATCTGTAAGCTAGAGAGGGACATTTCATGTTCTGATATCCTCTCATTGTGGCACTGATTATTAAAGATATAGAGATGATGGAAAGAGGAGAGGAGAGGAGAGGAGAGGAGAGGAGAGGAGA